>SNQJ01S0040197.1:25931-52198 GCA_010110895.2 Picea sitchensis
CTTCCTTTGACTTGAAGGCGGTCTTCCATACATCTGTCTATTCTATTGGGACCTGGTGGTAGCCATACTTCAGATCAATCTTACTGAAGTACTTGTCCCCCGTGAGTTTATCAAGGAGGTCATCGATTCAGGGAATCGGGTACCGGTTTTTTATTGTGATTTTATTCAGAGCCCGGTAATCAATACAGAGCCTCCAAGTTCCATCTTTCTTTTGTACCAGCACGATTGGGCTCCTGCAAGGTGATGGGCTAGGGCGGATGTGCCCCTTGTGGTGCAGTTCTTGGATCTGTCGCTTGATCTCTTCATTCTCTAACAAAGAGAAATGATAGACTGGCCCATTGGGCAGTGGTGCACCTTGGTCAGATCGATGGGGTGCTTGACCTAGCAGTATAAAGGTACCCCTGTAGGTGAGGAGAAGATATCCGAGTATTCTTCCACGACCTTGTATACTTTCTTCTTCTGCTGTGTGGAGAGGTCAGCCACAGAGACCCTAGATGTGGTTGTGATCTTTCACTTATTCTGAGAGTGAATCACAAAGAAGACAAACTTCCCCATATAAGAGATGACCTTCCTTCATTGCTTAGCAGAGATCAAGGAAATATCACTAGGTGGGACTGCCTCGGGTATCCTGTACAATTTCTTGTTCAAAGTAATAATAAAACTACGAGGCCTAGACTCATATATAACATGACGTTTCCATAAACAAGGTTGTCCCAAAAGAACATCACAAACTTTGAGAGGACCAACATCACACAATACCTCATCTTTGAAGGGCTTGATGTCGTACGACATTTGACACTGTTGCCTGACACGGATATCGCTTCCTTGGTGGAGCCATCTAATGGTGTAGGGTTGTGGGTGCGGTGTTGTTGGAAGGACCAGCCCCTTGATGACCTCTGCTGAGATGAGGTTCTTATGGCTACCGCTATCAATGATGAAGTGCAACGGGGTGCCTTTTACCCAAATCTATGAATGGAAGAGGCACTCTCCTTCTTCTGGCTCGTCTAGTTCACCAGGTTGGAGCTTGGTGGTAGAAACGATGGCACTGGGTTCCGTATCAATGATCCGTCTTCCCCTTTATGGTTCTGGCTTAGATTCAGAATCCACATCTGATTCAGAGTCTTTCACTTCGGCCACCAATGACTTCTTTGAGCAGCAGTCAACAGTGTTATGCCAAGGGCTCTTATGGAAGTTGCACCACTTCCCGATATCTTTCTTTGTCTTTCCAGTGTCCTTATTTGATTGCGGCTTGGACTGGTTTTCCTGATACTGTCCATATTTTCTCTTTCCTTTGTTCGATGGGTTGGGGCCGCCCTTTCCTAGCTTTTGTTGTGAGGGGTTCCCAGGCCCAAATTGCTGCATCTTTTGTTTGAGCTTCTTCTTGATTTTCACGGCATATCGGTAGGTCGTGCCCAAGGATGAGATGTCCAGAAATTCCATTTTGATCTAGATGTATCTATGCAGAGCACTGCGATACTTGAGCACCAGATGTCGCTTTGAATATTTGATACCCAACTTGGTGTGCAAGGTATGGAAGATATTTGTGAAATTTGGCACTACTTGGTCTCTTTTTTGCCGCAGTGTGGTCCATTTGGTATACAGGTCATCATAACTTCCGACATAGTAGTATTGTTCCTTAATATCATCCATGAAGGATTCCCAGGTGGCCATGACTAAAAATAATGAGGTTTCATTTGTTTCCTTTTGCTCACAAAAAGTTTCCCACCAATCTTTGACATGGGGAACGACTTTGAGGAGCGCAAAAGTAATCTTTTCTCTATTCGAAAGTTATGGACAGAAAAATACCCTTCTAGTAGATTCAACTGCTTGTCTATAGCATGTGCGTTTATCTGACCTTCAAATATAGGAATATCTAAGTTTATTTGTACCTTGAATGGGGAAGCGCCTCCGTTCAAAGAAGATGCGTTGCATGTTGGTAGCCGCCGAAGGATTTGCGCGAAACTATCCATCATCTTGTTCCTCTATTGCATGAGGGATTCCTCAATCAACAGTTTGAAAGGATCTCCTGTCCCATCATCTTTATTTTTTCTTTCCATGGGAGGTCGTTTGGGCGTGCGAGAGCTTCTGTCCTCAAGAGAAACAAGCTCGAGACCCAACTCTTTGTACTCCGACCTCGTTGGGGACATGCATTAAGACGACAAGGAGAAGACCACTCTGATACCACTGATCCAGATTTTATGAGCATAAAGAAATGAATACAGATTATTAATAGGTTCTTAACACAAAATAACATAGATACAATAAAATTGGTTTTCTATTCAATAACGAAATAAGTTGAAACTGTAAAATGCAGCGGAAACAAGCTTGCTGGAATGGTGGCAGCTTATCTCTGAGAAGAGATGTGACAACAACGTGCATTCACAAGAAGAAGGTTAAAATGAGGCCCTGGAGGAATTTTTACAATAAGAAAGAATGCCAAAAACCCTAGACATCCAAAAACCTAACCCTAGGAGATGAAGTGCCAAAAGTCATGTGGGTCCCATTTGGGTAAGTTAGTACATGAATTTCCTGGGGTCGTAACTTTTGCATACGATCTCCGTTTTAGGCATGTGATAGCCCGTTGGAAAGGTATCATTGAGGAGATTCATTTTGGGGGATCACTCATGCAATTGACTATCATTGAGGATCTTGATCCCAAAAAACCTTCATTTAGGCCCTCAAAATGGCCCCGGAAATTAAAACTACTACAAATAGTAAATTGCCAAAATTGTCAGAAAACCATATTGAGCCAGTTGGAAAAGGTTGGTGGCCACCGATATCCATCTAGATAAACAGGGCTGGGGATTGTTTAAAATAAATAGAGAGTTTACACTATGTTTTAATTGCAGAAGACTAGGACATCTTGCTAAGGAATGCCCTAGTACAGGTCCTATTTGTCTTTGTTGTAAAGCTATTGGTCATGAGGTTGAGGATTTCCCAAGAATGATTTCTAAAGTTGAAAATATGAACATGATACAAGAAGAATATAAAGAAGGTCAAGAAACTAAGGATATGTTAAAGAGACATACAAAAAAAGATTTAGAGACTATGTTAAAACAGTTAAAAGAAGAAATGGATGATCACAGAGACATCAATTTACCAAAGATCCTGAAAGAAAAACAACGCATAGTTACAAGAATGGAAGACTTCGACATAGACTGTGTATTAGATGAAGAAACACATGTGAATATTATTCCATAAAGCACTTTGGAAATTTTGGGAAAGTCTGCTATGATACCTTCAATGGGAAGGAAAGGCTTGTTTAAAGGAAAGATGATAACCCTATGTGGACGAGTTACTAATATACCTATGATTGCTCATGAAATGTCAACAAAAGAGAACTTTGAATTTATTAGGTTTGTTAAGAACAATGCCTCTTTCCCTCTTTTATTAGGAAAGACTTGGATTGAGAAAGATCAGATCAGAAGGAAATCAGAGGAGGAAGCCATAGAAAAGAAAAAGCAAGAACTAAGGGATTTCATAAATCGAAGAATAGATTGACTGATAGAGGAACAAGAAGTTGAGTCTAAGCAGTAGAATGAAAGAGAAGTAGGTTTCAAATTTGAAAGAACGCAATAAGGATTGAAGGACCTATCCATGCAAGAAGAAAGTATGTCCACCCAGGACCTAGTAAGAAAAGAGGTATTATCTCTTAACCCTTTGAAAGAACATCAGCAACACAGAGTCACTATGATAAGAAAAGATAAGAATAAGGATGGAAAGAGGAATACAGAGACTCAGATCACAGGAAATAAGGCAAGGAAGCTCAGTAAGAAGAAAGCCAAGTTAGAAAAACTACAGGAATTTCCAAAGAAGACTTCACAAGAGGCAGGCTTGAAGAACTTGAAACTCGCTGGAATTGTAGAACCACACAGAATGATACTTCACCACGATGAAGCTATGTGACCATTGGAGGCGCCCCGAACGTTAGACTAACGCTCCAGAATGACTAGAAAAATAGTTATTTCTGAAAAAATCACCATTAGATCGTTGAGATCGCGCCATAATGGATGGATTCGTATTGATCAAGGCATTCCTACCCATTGGAGGAACCCGTTACGATGTTGCTTATTTAACTTGTCGGACGCTGCGCCGGGACCACTTTTTTCAAACCATGATATCCGAGCTAACAGAAAATCCATTGTATCGCATTGTGATTTCAAGACCCCACCATCCGTCTGATTACCTCGTTTGTCTGTTCACCTACCCAAGTTATTTGTTTACGAGTGTGCATGTTGGGCGAACATAGCATGTTAGAAAAGTCTGTGGAAGAGATACTTGTAGACCTCATGACTGAGAGAGTCATGTATGTGGGAATACAGGCATCGTCAACTTGCGGATTGCAAGCATCCCCATCAACTGGATGACGTTTTGGCCACACTGCTGAGAAGCAAAGAAAGCACCGCGATGATCTGGATAACGCAAAGCAGATTCTATAGGTATTTCCAAACTGCATCTCGCCTTTGGCTGGCATGGTTAACTTCGACAGCACCCCATGGGATTTCGAATACATGTTGATCACTGCATATAATGACTTCAACCTTGGAGACAAGAATAACTATGCGATGCTCGCATCGCATAGGTATTTGATGAAGACGAATAGGAAGAAGTAGTGCATAATCTCATGGCCTTGGATAAAGGATCTCACACAATAAATGATCTTGAATGTAATGAAGATTCCCCACTTCGGTCGACATCAAGAGGTTAATGCTTGCGCTAAACTTCTCCCAGCATGCTACCATGGAGGGTATATTTGGCTTGACAGACACGTCACTGTGGATCTGATGCTAATCCACCTCATCACAGGACTGAGCATGCAGGGACCAGACCCTCACCATTTCTACCCAGGGAAGACTTCAGATCGCTCCCTAGCGCAACGTATAAAGGAATCCTATGGCAATGTAGAGAAGGGAAAGTGAGGCTACAAGGTAGCCTCCATCCAATATGGTGCAGTATGCCTGGATTGTCAACTTATAGCTAGTAAGATATTTAGAAATAACCGGACGACACAGGTCACTGGAGTTGTAGTATACCTCGCAGGGAAGTGCATAGAAGGCATGCAAATGGACTGGGTGAGTTACCTCGTCAACGAGTTGGAGAAGGACTATCGCGAATTGCAAGATCATGGATATGAGTTTCATTTCAACTGGCTATTGATATTGATCACATTTGTCGCTTGGAAAATGCCGGAAGAAGCAGCCTTCCCCGAAGTTGAGCCATCAGAGTCATTGGCCGCAAGGTTCTCCACCTTGTGGTACATGAATGATATGGCAAAGAAGTGGAAATCGAATGTGGTGTTCCATTCTTACTACCTACAGCTGAAGCGCGCCATTGACGCATTTGCAGTAATGACCCCAAATAATTTGCATCAGTACAGGTCGCTAGCGAATTTCCATGCAGATCAACACTTTATCTACATCACTGCATGCAGGGATGAAAGCAAGGAGGAGATGCAGTCCTACTATAAGTTTACCAGTGAAGACATGGAAGAGATCACTAAGGAATGGTCATAAGAGTTCCTTGTACTAGTCGAAGATGCAAAACTCTCCGACCCCGACATCATCGAAAGTCCATTGGTCACCCGGGTCGAACATGATGGACAGAAGAAAAAGAAGAGAAATGAGGATGTCAAGAACATAGAAAGTGATGAGGAGGACAACACATCGGAGGAAAGTGGGCATGAATATCCCACAAGAGGAGGAGGAGGAGGAGATGAAGTGAACCAAGAAGAAGGAAGGGAAGAAGGAGAAAAGAAAGAAAAAGGTGAATTTAACACTGTCGAAGGATCCCCTTACATAGGCCGAAACATTGAAGAAAAGGAAGGTTTCTCCACAGAAACCCTCAACATGGAAAAAGACTCGAGCCAATAAGCCTCAGTCAAAGAATGTGCTCACAGTGGACGATGTCGATCTCATCATCACAGCCTTGGAGGACACTTTAGAGGATATCCTACAGATACACAAAAAAGAAAGAAACAATGTATGACAGAATAGAGAAGGAGTTCAAGGACATACAACAAGCTATCCATTTGATCCGTGCAGTACCTACTGCACCTTCTTTAGTGAAAAGTGTAGAATTGGGGGATGAGCCCACCCAATTACGAAGATTAGCAGATGCAATAGAGGCTCGACTTCGTCGAGTCTAAGAAGAAAAGGAGCAGGCTACAGAAGCCATGAAGCAAGAAAAGGAGGAGATCTTAGAGAAACTTCAAGTTGCGCAGCAGGAGAAATATTAAATCAGAGAGATGATCTAGGAGGATAAAGCGAAGATGAAGAAAGAAAAATACCAACTAATCACAGATCAAATTGCAATCAAAGAGGCAGTAACTAAAGAAATTCACTCTGTGTCGGGATTGGCCCAAGAGGAAGAAGAGTCAGCTGAGATACAAGTGGGAAAGCTCACTGAGGCCATTCAACAACTTCAAGCAAGGGTAATGGAGCTAGAGATCCAAGCAGTACCGAGTACTCCACAAGAAGTGCACGATCAGAGGGAAGAAGCTGCCAGGAACATAATAGAAAGAATCAGGGCACTCACCTCAGAGTGTAAGATACTGAGTGATTGAAATGTGTAGACCTATGAGCACCTTGAAGAAGATTTGGAGATGAGGAAATCAGAAGCACAACTCCAAGAGGCGATGCAACAGGCATCCATTGTGCAAGCACAGATGAAGTTGCTTACTGCAGTTGAGAAAATGAAGCGATCATAGGAACACCGCGCAGTCCAACAACAGATTACTGATATCAAGAGCAAAGTCACGGAGGTGACATAGAGACTCCAGCCAGTGCAGGACGAAGCCTGCATCCTTTTTGAAGAGATTGAAGGCCAAGGATCCCAGCTAGACCAAGAAGTTGTGACGGTATCACAACTCATGGAAGGGTATGTTACAGAGAAAGTGATTCAGGATTTCTTCGAGCAGGAGGCTCTAGTGAAGAAACAAGTCAAGGCATCTCAAGCTAAGTTTGAGGCCTTTGAAGTAGCCCTACACAGATCTGAGTGACTCGGGACGAGTCACAAATGAGTGTTTGGGGGTTGTTGTCCCTTGACCAAGTTTTATGGAAACATTGGTCATGTTTGACCACTTTTGGGACTTCGACAGGCTGGTCGAAGATGGAGCGCTCATGTAGAGAAGAGATCACAGGATATCACTTAGTTTGCGGGCTTGTGGACTCAACAAAGGGTTTTTAGGGTTTATGTAACAAGTATGGGATGTTGGCCCATGGGTTTACCCATGTTTTAGGCCTTTGTGTAAATATATAAATAAGTAGCTAAGTGATCTGAGAAATAGATCGAGATTCAGTATTGGCTATGTGCATAATATGTTTGGCTTAGTGCAAGGGATTGTAAGTTTCTTTGGGCGATCTGGTTGTGTAAAGTAAGGCTTTGTGCTATCAAGGATTTGGCTCTATGCCTTGACCTGATTTTGAGGAAGGTGGATCTAGTATGTTGTGCGCAGATCACCTATCCAGTGCGAAGTTCAGCTCTGTGGATTTGTGCACAAGAGCAGTCGAATGTAAAGAGATTGAAGACTAATAAAGAAGAAGAATAAGTTGGTGGATGTAGCCCCACACTGGGGTGAACCACATATATCCTATGTCTTGATATGCTTTGTACGATGTTGTTTATGTGATTATTTTCCTAGTGTTGTTGATGTTATGTATAATGAATGCAACTGATGGTGTATCTTAGTCCTTAATGATGTGAATGCATGCTAGATCTGACCTAATGTTGTGTGCTAAGTGATTAGAAGTGTTATATCTTGGTTATTACTACGCTTCTATGTAATTAGGGTTAAATCTGCGATGTAAATGAGGATCATAATCTAATGCATCTTGTTGGCTAAGTGCTCTGTTAAGTGTTGTAATCATAGATCTATGTCCCAACTTGGTTGTATACACTTGAATCCTACAACCCCCCTGCCTCTACCTCGGGTGAGACTTCATCTGCTTCACATGTGTTGCCGAAAGGGCCGGTAGTTAGGGTTTTGTTGGTGCACTGTTGAAGCATTGAACCCTGGGTTTGCCCCTATGCCAACACTTTTTCTCAACTTAACCATTTCTCAAATGATTTATATGCAGAACTACAGGAGACCGATACTTATGATCTAAATTTTTTTTGTTTAGATCATGTTAAGACTCTCTTAGTCTACATGAACAAAAGACGTTGTAATTGCAGGCATATTTTGACTTTGATAATTTAAAAAATAAATATATAATTAATATTAAAAATTTCCAAAAGATACATGGCACAAGAAAAAGGGTTCTCTACAAGTATACAAGTTTTTGGAATTAAATTCCATCGTTAAGGTACTGAACACTTGCACGAACAAAAACATATACCTTATATTTTGCTGGAAAAATAAGATACCACTGTTAGAAAAAATCAAATTTGACATAGTTATTCACAATGTCTATGAATAAAAGTTGTATACTCAGAAAGCTAATTAAATTTCCTACGTTTCCTCTTCTTATACCATATTCAAATTCATTGTAAAACTACCTTGAATAATCCCCCCAAGTTAATAGATTGTTGTTTTTCCATGTTTGCATTGCTACTAACGCGTCATGAGAGACCATCATTAGCTTGCACATACCCACCATAGTTATGTTTTTTATTTCTATAGATAGAAAATCACACACACATTTATAACACGTGTATACTTTAAAAACATAAACATTTTTTACTGCTTGTGCATTCCTTTCATATAAAAGTATGATGTTTATCCAACTATCTATGAGATAATTGACTACATGGAGCTTCGATAAAGTACAAAGCTATTTAAACATAAGGGCATGCACTTTCCTGTTGCAACAAATTTGGGAACCAACTTTGTGCAACCACCCTTAAATAACATGAAGGATACTTTAGGCTTCTTAGCACTGCTTCTAATTCTAGTAAACATCACTTAAGGGTTAAGAGAGGATGGTTCAAGAGCATGACACTCTCCAAAATATCGATAATATCAAACGCACTATCACTATTAGATCTAAAGAGATTTTATGGTGCCATGAAGAAATAATGAATAAGAAAAATATAATGAACTATAAAGAGAACATCAACCCAAGTTAAAAGATCAAAATATATTTTTCTACTACTAGCTTAAAGAAGAAAACCAATATTACTAAAATAAAAATGAACTCTCACAAGTTGCATAATGAAACTAGACATTGCACAAGACCTAAAATGCCTTGGGAAGAAAGAATATGCAATATTTGTGATACTCAGAAAGTGGATGATGAAAATCACTTTCTCTTAGAATGTCTCTATAATGTGCACATTAGGGATCAATTATACAATATTTGTAGTGCTAGTGATCTTCATAATTTGTTAACTAGTGAAAACCAAAGAGAGATACGAAAGTTATTTTTTTGTGTAACAATTTTGATCATATAAACAAAAAATTTAACAAAATCAATTAATTATAAAACTCTTTAAAGTTCCATAGACCAAAGTTGATCTAAGTGCATTGTAATCATAATTATTGTTGAACTACAATTTTGGTACTAAATTATAGGTTAATGTAAACACATAAATTTAAAAAACTTTTCTACTATAAGTTTTTTAACAATAACAATTAAATTTGTATTAGAAAAAGATAGAGATAAACTTGTCGGCGCCATAATACAAAAGTGTAGAGTGTTGGCCACATCCTTTTAGCAAAACTAAAGTAACCTTTCACATAAGAACAAATTCTAACACTAAAAACCTAACATGTACATTACCTTAGAAACTTACACATAAGTAAAGTAACATGACAAAACATGACATAATCAAGGGAAAAAACTTAAAGAGTAAGCCCCTAAAGGGAATATTCTACTAGGTCCTCTAAAGTCTCCATAACAGCTTCCATAGTGCACATTTCCAAATATGGTTGGTCCACACCTCAATATTCTTGTTGGCACAGGGGCAGACCCAGGGTTCAACGCTCCAACAATGCACCAACAAAACCCTAACTACCGGCCCTTTCGGCAACACCTACGAAGCAGATGCAGTATCACCTGAGGTAGGAGCAGGGGTGGTTGCAAGACTCCAGTGTCTGCAACCTTAGCGGGGACATAGATCTCTGATTGTAACACCTTAACATAGCACTTAGAAGTTATAGATCATTAGTATTCATCCTTAACTCACATCACAGATAAATCCTAACAAGAGATCAACACAGTATTCACCCAGATCTAGTATATTCAAGTACTAAGCACATTCACATAGATTAGATCTAGCATTCATTCATATTATTAAGAACAAAGCATCAACATATCTATCTATCATTCATATATGCCAAAGCACTAAGCAAATAAACACATAAACACATCAATACATCTCACAAAGCATAACAATGAATGATATACATGGTTCACCCCCAGCCTGGGGCTACGTCCACTAGCTCTTCTTCTCTTTTATTATATTTTGTCAATATTCTATATGCACAGAGCCACGAGATCCTACTTCACATAGGACAGGAGATCTGCATGCACTCTGCTATATCCTCCTTCCCCGAGCTAGATCACAACACAAAGCCTTTAAATAGTCTCTTACAGTCACTTGCACTTAGCCTTGCAAGATTCTCACGGTATGCAAAAATCATGTACAACTACCACTTGCACTTAGCATATCATCACACAAATGTCTATATCATCCTTCACGCTCCTTCTTACATCGCCTAGATATCCATTTATACATTACAAAATGGGCCTAGACATGGGTAAACCCATGGGCCGACATCCCCATACCCGTTACATAAGACCAAAACCCAGAAATCCCTAAACAAGGGGCTGAGATCCTGCGATATCCACTTTGACTTGTGCTCCACCTTCGATAGCCTGTTGAAGTCCAAAAATAGGTCAAACATGACCAAGGATCCTCAAAACTTGGTCAATGGCCAACAATCCCCCAACACTCACTTGTGACTCGTCCTGAGTCACTCTGGTCTGGGTAGCTCTGCTTCAAAAGCCTCGAGCTTGACTCGATCTTCTTCGACCTATTTTTTCACCAAGGCCTCCTCCTCAACAAACTCTTGGATAACTGATTCGTTGACAAGTTCCTCTAAGAATTGTTCGACTGTAGTGACTACTTGCTCCAGCTCTGTTCCTCGACCTTCAATCTCCTCAAACAGTTCGCATGCTTCATTCTGGACTGGTTCGAGCCTCTAAGTCACTTCCATGACTTTTCTTTGTATGGTGTGGACCTGTTGTAGAACAATGTGTTGTTCCTGGGATCCCTTCATCCTTTCAACTACTGACAGGAGCTTCAACTGTGCCTTTATTGTCGCTACTTGTTTCTTTTCCTTCTAGAGTTGTGACTCTAGTGCCTTTAGTTCAGGGTCTTCAGTAAGTCACTCGTAGGTGTGTGCATTTCTATTGCTAAGTTGTTTACATTCCAGAGTGAGTGCTCTGATCCTCTCAACTGCACTCCAGGCAGTGGCTTCTCTTTGGTCTTACACATCCTGCGGGGTTCTTGGCACTGTTTGTAGCTCTAGTTCTGTGATTCTCTGTTGAAGTTGTTGGATAGCTTCCACAAGTTGCACGACTTGATGCTCCACTGGTTCGTCTTCCTTTTTCTCTAAGCCCATCACAGAGTGAAGTGCTCTGCTGACTTCTTCTTTGACTCCGAGCTACTCTAGGAGCAATTGTTCTTTATCTTGTTGGATCTATTCTCTCTCCTCTTCAAACTTGTTGTGGAGGTCATCCTTCTCTTGCTGCACAACTTGATGTTTCTCTACCATTTCCTTTTGTTCTTGCTTCAAGGCCATCGTGGCATGTTCTTTCTCTTATTGTGCTCGACGAAGGTGAGCTTCAGTCACATCAACTATTCTACGGAGTTGGGTAGGTTCATCCCCCAACTCTAGTTCTCTCTGATGGTGAGGGAACAGTGGATAATGTGCGGCTGGAGTGAAAGGCATGTTGTACCCCTCTTAGTTTTGTCTCAATTTTTTCATACATGGTTTCTTACTTGGCTTCTGTGTTCTGCATAATATCATGCGAAGCATCTGATACGGTTGCGATGATGAAGTCGAATTCATCAAGCATGAGAACAATCTGCAACTTGGTCTTACTAGATCTAGATTTCTTCCGTGAGGTAGGTTTCATGGGGGAAACCTTTCTTTTCTTAGAGGGATCAACCTCATCAATAGGATCCCTATGCAGTGTTACTTCTCCTTGCTTCTGTTGGTATTCTTTTCCATTGGTCTATTCTTTATCTACTTTGTCATTATTTCCTCGTCTAGGTGATTCTGAAGTAGTTTCCTCTGATGCACTACTCAGGTTCTGTACCTCTTCTATATTTTTCCTTATGTTGGTTCCAGGGGTGTCATGCACTTTGTGAGTGGCCTCTGAGCTGCCAAGTAGTTTGGGATCAAACATTTCTAGGGGATTAGAAAGGATAAGGAGCTTTGCTAACCAGTCCTTAGTTATCTCTTCGCGGTCCTCCTTTGTGAGCTTATAATGAGAATGAATCTCTTCTTGATGCTCATCTGCGCATGTAGTGATATAAATAAAGTGTTGATCTGCGCAGAACTTCATGAGGGGTCTGAACCGGTGCAAGGTGTTCGACACCATATGAGGGATAGCCCCAATAACCCTCTTTAACTGTAGATAGTATGTGTGGAATATCGCGTTTGACTGCCATTTTTTTTCCATATCGCTCGAGTACCAGAGCATGGTGAACTTCGCAACGAGTGGCTCGAATGGCTCAATGTTCGGGAAGGTCGCACCTTCCACCATCTCCCAGGCAGTAAATTCTATGAGGATCAACAACCAGCTGAAATGGGACTCATAGCCCTGATCCCGAGCTTCGTGACAATCGAATTCAATTTGGTTGACTAAGTACTTTTCCCAGTTCATCTGGAGTCCTTCTACACATTTTTCGGCGAGGTCAACAACAAACCTCGTGACCTACATAGTTATGTTCTTTCTCACTAGCCTTCTTGTGATCAGCTGGCAGGTCAAGCGCACTGCACCATTCTTGATGGAAGCTACCTTGTAGCCTCGTGTCCCCTTTTCTACATTTCCATAGGTATCCTTAATACTATGTGCCAGGGCGCAATCTGTAGCCTTCCCTGGGTAGAAAAATTGTGGGTCTGGTCCATGCATGCTCAATCCAGTGATCCTATGGATCAACGTCGGATTGACTGTGATTCTTCTATCTAGCCATAGATATCCACCATGGTAGCAAGATAGAAGGATCTTAACACACGTGTTAACCTCCTGGTGCCTTCCAAAATGTGGGATCTTCATCACATTCTAGAGTTCTTCCCCTTCGTCCTAGTCAAGTACCTGTGAGGGGAGAGCATACTGTGGTTCTTGCGGTCCCCTAGGTTGAAGTCACTAAATTTTAATGTCGTGATCTTATGTTGCTGTGTTCTAACTACACGTATCCCCTTCGGGAGGTATGCAGTAACTAGGATGTAATCGAAGTCTCTGGGGACACTGTCACGACTCACCACACCAGCCAAAGGCGGGATGTAGTCGAGCAGGATAGTTAGGATTAACTTTTCATTTTCCAAGTCATCTTGATGCTTGGTTCTTTTCTCGACTGCAACTTGGGATGCTCCAGATCTGCGAGTAGTCGATGGGGAGGCTTGCACTCCTCTCGTCGATGAAGCTTGAATCCCTGCAGACATTACTTTTTCGACCATTAGATCGATTAAGACTTCTTCTACACACTTTTCAGTTGCACTGAGTTCGTCCGACATACACGCTCTCGATTGGATAACTCAGGTCGATGAATGAATGCTCAATGCAATAGAATAGGTGGTGAAATCTCAGTAAACATAGCGTGGTAGAAATGAGTTTTCTCGTTGGTGCATATACAATTCACAAAAGTGTTCTCGGTGCAATAGTCGACAGACTAAGTAGACAGTGAGGTAATAGATCTCTCTAACGGGAGAGAAGCCTTCATCAATGCAATTTTGTCCATTGCGATGTGGTCCCAATGGTCTCATGACAAGCTTTCTGGTCATAACTGTTGTTATAACTGTTCGAGGCATCGTTCTAATGGTTATAATGCTTCCACCAGTCATATCTCTTCACCATGTCAAAGCACCATGTTGTGTTGTTCTGATATCCTGACGAAGTTCCATTTTTGCAAGCCTTCCTTCTGCAAAGTCCCCTCTGGAACCTTCTGCAATTTTTCTATCCTTGCTTTCTTCTTACTGATTTTTCTAGCCTTCTTCCCTGTGATCTTTGTCTCGGTATTCCTCTTTCCATTCTGATTCTTATCTCCTTTTGGCATAGTAACTTCGCGTTGTTGAGATTATTTTGAAGGATTCGAGGGCAATATTTCTTCTCTGATTGAGGTACGTGCTCTACTCTTCTGTGAGTCTTCTTTTGTTCTTTCAACTTCGACATCCAAGTTTCTGGTTCTAAATAGCTTTGATTTGTTCTCTTGTTATTCGATCAAGAGCACTGTCCTCCGAGTCATGAAATATTTTAATTCTTCCTTCTTTTGTTCTAAGACTTCCTCTTCTTTTCTTCTGGCCTGATCCTTCTCACTCTAGGTTTTTCCTAGTAACATAGAAAATGGGGTGTTGTTCTCAATAAATTTAACAACCTCAAAATCTTCCTCTGTCGCAATTCCATGAGCACTCATAGATATCTGGGCGAGTCTTCCACATAGAGTTATCAACTTTCCTCTAAATAATCCTACTCCTCCCAATGAAGGAATCATAACAGGATTTCCTAAAATTTCCCAGGTTCTTTCTATCATGATATTCACCTGTGTTTCCTCATCCAGAACAAAGTCAATGTTGAAGTCTCCTATTCTTGTTTATATGCACTCTTTTCCTTTGTAGCTCTCTGATTAGTTGACATTTCTGTGACCATTCAGGGTTTCTTTCATTCATAGTAATACATTCTCTAATTCTTCATGGGGTTCTTCCATGGTCTTAGTTTCTTGATCTTCCTCAGGGTTTTTTGATCTCATATTCATCCTTTCAACCTTAGCAACCATTCTAGGGAAATCCAAAACTTCATGGTCCATAGCTTTATAGAAAAGACAACTAAGTCTTCTATTAGGGAATTCCTTAGCAAGATGTCATAATCTTCTGCAACTGTAACAAAGAATTAATCCTCACTTTCTCTTAAATGATCCCCAACCTTTCCTGTACTGCGCACTAGGATCATAGTAACTAACCTGCAAAAAATTATTTCTAGGATCCTGCATCCATTTGTTAGTCCAAACATTCTTTCTATGCATAGGAATAACATACCTTCCATTATTTCTATCAGATCTACTCATATCAAATCTTCTTTCTTTTAACTATGCCCTAGTTGTCAAGCTAGGACAAAATTTATCAAATATACCTAGATTCATACTACCGAAACAAAAATTTCCACTTATCTTTCTTTTCTCAGAGCACAAAGCTTTCAAATCTTAAAAAATTTCATTTTTCTTACCTCTATCAGAGCATAAGGCGTTCAGATCTTACCTCTTTTATGACTTCTCTTCTTAGCACAGAGCTTCACAAGTCAAGTAGAATACTGTGCACTAGGACAACAGATCTACGCACAAATCTTTCTCTTTTCTTCAGTTCCCAGCAATCACAGTTTCAGGTAGAATACTATGCACTTCAACAATAGATCTATGCACATAGCTTCTCTTTTTCTTTACTTCAGTTCCCAGCAATCATAGTTTCAGGTAGAATACTGCGCACTTTAGCAGCAAATCTACGCGCAGAGCTTCTCTTTTTCTTTACTTTAGTTCCCAACAATCATTGTTTCAGGTCCCATCAATGGAACCATTTGTTGGCATAGGGGCACACCCAGGGTTCAACACTTCAACAATGCACCAATAAAACCCTAACTACCGACCCTTTCGGCAACACCTGCGAAGCAGATGTAGTCTCACCCGAGGTAGGAGCAGGGGTGGTTGCAGGACTCCAGTGTCTGCAACCTTAGCTGGGACACAGATCTGTGATTGTAACACCTTAATAGAGCACTTAGCAGTTATAGATCATTAGTATTCAGCCTTAACTCACAGTGCAGATAAATCCTAACAAGAGATCAACACAGTATTCACCCAGATCTAGTATATTCAAGTACTAAGCACATTCACATAGATTATATCTAGCATTAATTCATATTATTAAGCACAAAGCATCAACATATCTATCTATCATTCATCTATGCCAAAACACTAAGAAAGTAAACACATAAACACATCAATACATCGCACAAAGCATAGCAACACATAATATATGTGGTTCACCCCCAACCTAGGGCTATGTCCAACAACTCTTCTTCTCTTTTATTATCTTTTGTCAATCTTCTACATGCACAGAGCCACAAGATCCTACTTTGCATAGGACAGGAGATCTGTGTGCACTCTGCTAGATATTCCTTCCCCAAGCTAGATCACAACACAAAGCCTTTACACAGTCTCTTACAGTCACTTGCACTTAGCCTTGCAAGCTTCTCATAGTATGCACACAGCATGTACAACTACCAATTGCACTTAGCATATCATCACACAAATGTTTATATCATCCTTCACACTCCTTCTTACATCGCCTAGATATCTATTTATACATTACAAAGTGGGCCTAAACATGGGTAAACCCATGGGATGACATCCCCATACCCGTTACATAAGCCCAAAACCCAAAAAACCCTAAACAAGGGGCCGAGATCCTATGATCTCCACTTCAACTTGTGCTCCGCCTTCGACAACCTGTCGAAGTCCCAAAATAGGTCAAACATGACCAAGGATCCTCAAAACTTGGTCAAGGGCCAACAATTCTACTAAAAAAATTATTGGTTCCAATGAAAAAGGACATGGGATTTCCATAACCTCTTTCTTAATCAGAGTGATGTCACTGAAGGAAGAGCCCCCAATAGACATAATTTTTCTTTTTTATAGGGGGGGGGGAGGTAGAATAACCTCTTAAGATATGTGTATATGATCAACAATCTTATTAACCATGGAATATAGAGACCCCAATTTGGATTCGAACTTAAGATATTTACTCTAGTGAATTTGCATGAAGGTAACTTAAGGTAGAACTACCTCTTCTTCGAATTCCCTGAGTGCCAACAACTAGAAGGTGGATTCTCCCGAGCATCGATCCCTCACACTATTATCAATTCACCTCTTCTCATCCCAATAATCTTGTCAATGTGTCCATTTCATGGAGGAATTCATAATAAAGCATTGAACATGAACCATTTCTCTCTTCATAATAGAGCATTGAACATGAATCATTTCTCTCTTCATAATAGAGCACTGGACATCAATCATTTCTCTCTCACAATGCTTAACCCCTCATCTCGCATTAGCCAATTCACACAATACACAACATTTGTTTTTACAGTGATAGAATGTCATTAATTCCATTATAGAATGGACTCTTTGATCAACGATATCTTGGATACCAAAGGATTTTGGAGCAAACCAAACCCCTACCCTATCCTCTCAGATTTGAGTCATCTAGATTGAGTCTAATGCACCACAAACACCAAGTTGTGAATTGAGACCAAATACAACAAACCCAACAAGAAGAGTCATTGTTATTAACCCACACATAGAAGATGACCTCCTTGTTTTAATTGTCATTATAACAAACACTAAAGAGAAACTACAACAAAGCAATGTTATCCATGTGTGACTTAACTATGCTTTTATTCTTGCTTGCATGGGAATACTCCTATTAGCATATGAGCCTCTCAATTTATTACAAATTATATTCATGGGATGGGTTTTACACTCACCCCATTTATGTCTATTATCCTTCACTCATTTAGGCACACAGGTTTCCTTAGTGATTGCCACTTTTAATTGAGTTCTTAGATATTGAAAAGATCTAAGCTCCTCAAAGTGTTTTTAAGTCCAAGGATTGCTAAATGAGATGAACAAGGAAAGATTATCTTTTGTTGTTGTTATTTTGAGAGGGGGGAGGGGGACATGGGAAGAATGCTAAAAAAAAAAGAGAGATCTATTAACAATTTAAGAATCCCCCACTAGAACATTGGTGGATGTTATGCAAAGATTTACAATGATTTGACCAAAATACTAAATGATACCTAAAATATAGTGAAAATGATATATATATATATATATATATATATATATATAATAAACAAATTATAATAAATTGTAAAGAGAAATAAAATAACAATAGATATTATTATCATATTATATGAAATTTAGATTAACTAAATAAATTTTGAAATGTGCATTTTGTATTAATGTGATTATAACAACACCCACCTTATGTACAAACTTTTAAAAGAGGTTGAAAATATTGAAAATGATATATATTTACTTAACATCAATTAGATTAAATCATAAATTTAGCTCTTTAATAGAAAAATATAAATTAAATAATTTTTTTTTATGAAAGCTAATTTAATAAATAATTTAAAAAAATATATTTTGTAATATTTTTATATTTTTTAACTATGTGAAAATGATAGAATACTTATCATATAAATATATAAGTTATATANTAGAAAAATATAAATTAAATAATTTTTTTTTATGAAAGCTAATTTAATAAATAATTTAAAAAAATATATTTTGTAATATTTTTATATTTTTTAACTATGTGAAAATGATAGAATACTTATCATATAAATATATAAGTTATATAAGATTTTTAATTTTTGTTTACTAGTTTGTTTTTGATATGTTGGAGTAGCCCTCAAGGTGTCTCATAGCTTCAGGAACCTTGCTCAATGGTGAAAAACTCCTCGCTTTCCACCATTGGATCCAACCCCTTTGGACTATAAATTATATAAAATTGATTAAATATGATTATGATATTAAATTTGTTGTATTATAAATATTTAAGCTTTACCAAATATATATATATATTAATATTAAATTTAATATTTCACTATAAAATAAATATTTAAAAATAACTAATATAATAATCCTAGTGAAATTAATAATCAATTATCAAACATATATTAAAAAAATTAATATGATTATTTTCAGACAAGATATATTTAAAGATAATTATTGTGGTTATCTCAACTTGTCCAAAGTGAAGTTGACATGGACAGAGTATAAAATATGTATATAATGTGGAGTTGATAACTGATTAGGAAGCAGATATTGAAAGATAATTAATGTGATTATCTCACTGTTGCCAAATGTGGAGTTGATATGGACAGATTTTTAAAATGTACATAATGATTCGATAAAGTGAAAGGTGGCTTTTATGATTATGTTCAAAATACAAATGTTATCAGAGCTTCAAATTATGATGAGGAAAGGAAGGTGTCAGGAAGGAGATTTTATAATCCTGAAAAACAATGTCATAAAATAAACTAAGAAAGTAAATGTCCAATTTGAACTGTCAGATTTGGTTATATAAATATATAAAAAACTGACAGCTTTTATACACACCAAACTCAGTAAATCACAGTGAAGTTCACCCCTTTAACAAGTTTCCCATCATGCTTAAGTTACAATATGCAACAATTCAAATGACAAAAGACTTTTTAATTCGAATAAGGGAGCACTTAGATTCTGTCTTAGTTGAATTCATTTGTATTGTGCTTCTGCTGCTACTCAATACTCAATAACAATATCTTCGGTGGACACACACTGTGATATCTGGCATTTAATATTCGGGTCTTTGTTAGGGTTAGGGTTATTCGTATACCAACGGTCGCCTTTGACTGGCCTAGCCGTTTGTGAAACACTGTAGGCAACGACTGGTTGTATTAAAAAATCGAAAGAGACAAAAATGGGGGTCTCAAGGTATGAGCTTATTAGGGTAGGGGGAGGGTGCGGTGTGCTTCGGCAAGAAGATTTCTCTGGTATTATAATTCCTTCTTGTAGGCGAGATTGCGGGCAGAAACACGTTGAGGAAACAGACTGCGCAATAATATAAAAACTTTGCATCAACGTGGCGGGGTCTTTTTGAGTCTCGAGGAGCGCAGCAGCGCAACTGAAGCTGAACCTGAAGCTTCTAAGCTCATGGTTTTCGGGTGGGTGGGTTCTCGGGCGGAGAGATAAGACTAGCAGATACGTGCTGGTCTGCTGTTTTTAATGTGTTAAATTCTCGACTCGAGCTGGGGTCCGGCCGGCAATTAATAGCCGGGGATCCCGGATTTCGATGGAAGAAAGCCCAGTTTGAACGAAGAAGTCTGGCAATTTTAATTAGTTAAAGCTCACAGTCTGGCAATTTAATTAGGTCAAGTTCACAGCTAAGACGGTGGTGAGTAGTTGGGCGGCTCCAAACAAGCCTGCCTGAGGCGTTGCTGGCGCCCGGCTGGCAGAGGCAACGAGAGCTGCGTGTGCTTGTATGTCATGTATTTTGCACCTCCCTTCACATGGCAAATCTTAAGCATAGCACAGATGTGTTATAAATGTTTAGTTCAAAATTTTGATGTAACAGGTTTGTAACTTGGCAGTTTGCAAAAAAGTAACAAGTTTGTTTGTATCGTATCTTTTTCTATTATAATATTTATCTTTGTTGTAATAACTTTGCAAAACATTAACCAGACTGCTTGATGTTTTTTAAAAATAATTCCTTTTCCATTATAAATAGCCTCATTCTTAATACTACATCAAAATTTTGAAGTATGTATTTAGTGATTAAAGTTTGTATTTTAAGAAATGATTTTAAGAAAATTTTGAAGTATCTATGATTTTTTTTTGGAGGATATATGTTCGAAATTTTGTAAGAAATTGTTAGATTATTTTGGCAGAACCCTTCTTCGACAAACCTGAGCATTAATTAAAGGGGCCATCCGAACAATTGCCATCCACAGATTTGATTGATTATTTTTGTATAATCCAAGTGTCCCAAAAATTTCTCAACAAGCTGAATTCATTTCTACATTCAGAAATAGATTTTAAACAATAAAAAAATAATGATTTTGTACAGATTTATGTCACCAGATTCAAACTAAAAAAACTATTTCGTAAAACAGTTAAACACCACCTGATTATAATGCATTTTTCCACTGGTTAATTACTCGTTTTCCTCCCTACTTAGCTTACTTGAAGAAACCAAACCACTATAACAGAAGCAGCTGGGGTCTGTGCTGTGCCTGGCGCATGCTCCTCTATTATAGGCAATGCGGATGTATTGGTCATGTCGTTTCCCCTGCGTTGGCCCACCAGGCTCCAACATCTCCACGTGCAGTAGGTCCTCACCGGGCTCTCCATTCCCAGGCAACTTGACAAAAATCTTCTAATTTGTATGTGTATTGTATTCTAAAAAAACAGTCCACGTCGCTGAGAAGAACTGCTGAATCTGAATCTGGAATTGCAGGACAATTATGGTTGACCGTCTGAGTAAGTGGGAGCCTAGTGGAGGCGGCAATACCGATGATAACATAATTTTGCTTCTTCTTCTATTTCGTCGTTCATAAATGCTTAGAAGCTGCCGAGAAGCATAAACCCCGCAGGGCAAGCAAGCCTTTTTAAGTATAAATTAAGGGGGACTGCGGTTTGTTTTGTATGGCTGAGAGAGAAACAAGGAAAGTGAAAGAACGGGCAGCAAGACAGATGAAAGGACGAACGCACAAAGGAGAAGAACAGCTTTGCGTGGCGGCTGCTTAGTGGTGGTGGTGCTGGTATACTGGTACATTTTATTGCTTTACTGCTACACAGTCTGCTTATTAATATTGTTTCATTGTGAGGCTCTTAACAGCTCATTGAACTGATCCCTTGGCTTGTTTGTGTTTTGCAGCCGATCTGTGAAATCATGGCGGAGAGCTAATTTGAACCCAGAAATTGGGTTTATTATAAGGGTTTGAAGCTCTGATCTGAATATAGATAATTGTGATTTTTGATCGGCTATTTGGTTGATGGAGATGAATATTCGCTGCGCCAAAGACAAAGGCGAGGCGGCCCTGCAGCTTATCGAGAATTTGACTGCCAGGGCCGACGAGGTGCAGATGCAAGTATTGTATGAGATCTTAAGGAGAAACGCAGAGACCGAGTACCTGAACAAATTTCTCAACGGTCGAATCGATAACAAATCGTTCAAAATCAACGTACCCGTTGTTAACTACGAGGATATCAAACCATACATCCAGCGGATAGCCAATGGAGACGCTTCTGCCATTATTTCTGCTGAACCCATATCAGAGCTGCTGACAAGGTAATCAGAATATTAGATTTTCTGAGTAAGCTAATCGGAGTATTAGATTTTCTGAGCAAGCTATTATTGTAGTAAAAGGATATTAATTTGAATAAAAATTTGGTAGAAATTCTAGGTTGATTAGAATTCCATCATGATTCACGTTTCATGTATGGCGGAACTGTGTTTTAGAGTTTTTTTTCACATTTTTAATTCTACTTAATTTACAATCAAAGAGAGTTCAGTGTTCCACATCGGATTGACTTCTTATATAGCCAGATTCAGAGAGTAGATGATGAAGTTTGCTACATGA
The DNA here is from genome assembly GCA_010110895.2 of Picea sitchensis. Lineage (NCBI taxonomy): Eukaryota > Viridiplantae > Streptophyta > Pinopsida > Pinales > Pinaceae > Picea > Picea sitchensis. Next base: position 48,278 of record SNQJ01S0040197.1, read on the forward strand.
TTAAAGTAATCCTTATATATTCAATCATTTTCTCATTGAAATTTTCAAGTTGAATGAATGTTTTTATGACATCTTATAGTGTGTTGTGCTGCAGCTCTGGAACATCAGGCGGACAGCCTAAAATAATGCCTTCCATTCCCGAGGAGCTTCACAGGAAAACCTTTCTTTACAATCTACTGATGCCAATAATGAACAAGTAAGCAATTCCCATTTCTATGGAGCCTTTCTTTCTATGTGCAGATTTTTAACTATTTGGATCTTTGTCACTGTATTCCTAATACTTGTTGCGTGTTCTTGGTGTTTATTTGAAATGATCTCAAATTACGGAAATCTGGTTGTCTGTGCTTGATGCAGGTATGTTCCTGGACTGGACAAAGGAAAAGGGATGTACCTCCAGTTTATAAAAACGGAGGTAACTACTCCTTCCGGACTAAAGGCGAGGCCGGTGCTGACGAGCTACTACAAGAGTAGCAACTTCAGGGATCGACCATTTGATAAGTTTAATGTGTATACGAGCCCGGACGAGACAATCCTTTGTCCCGACAGCAGACAAAGTATGTTTTGCCAATTACTGTGTGGATTATTACAAAGGGACGAAGTACTCAGAGTTGGGGCTGTTTTTGCCTCCGCATTTCTCAGGGCCATTAAGTTTCTGGAGGAAAACTGGGAAGAACTTTGCGACAACATACGCACAGGGCATCTGAGCGACTGGATCGACGATCCTCCATCCAGAATTGCTGTTATGAAGATGCTCAGTCCTAACCCCCAACTCGCAGAAGAAATCCATGGGGAATGCAGCAAGAAATCGTGGCAAGGAATAATTACCCGTCTGTGGAGAAAGACAATATACATAGATGTAATAGTCACTGGAACCATGGCACAATATATTCCAACTCTTGATTACTATGGTGGAGGGCTCCCTTTAGTATCTACCATGTACGCGTCTTCTGAGTGTTATTTCGGAGTAAATCTGAAACCTTTGAGTAAGCCCTCTGAAGTATCCTACACATTGCTGCCTAATATGGCCTACTTTGAATTTCTTCCTGTGCATAAGGAAAATGGTGTTACTACAGAAGTCTTAGATTTGCAGTCCAACGGCACAGAAAATGGGAAAAAAATAGAGGATGAATTAGTGGACCTGGTGGATGTGAAGGTTGGTCACTACTATGAACTTGTAGTGACAACTTATGCTGGTATGTTGATGTTCAAAAGGTCTATATCTTTTTCTCTGATGTTTACTTGAGGATTTCATATTTTCATGTTTGATGAATTCATTCATGTGTTCTGTGCAGGCTTATATCGATATAGGGTCGGTGACATTCTCTTAGTGACAGGTTTCTACAACAGAGCCCCTCAATTTGAATTTGTTTACCGTAGAAACGTGGTTCTCAGTATTGACACAGACAAAACAAATGAAGAAGATTTGTTGAAGGCTGTCACTAAAGCCAAGAAATTGTTAGAGCCATTCAATGCCCTGTTATCGGAGTACACTAGCTATGCTGATACATCTACACTACCCGGTCACTATGTTCTGTTCTGGGAACTGACTACCAGGGAAGAATTTTTGGATGCATCCGTATTGGAAAGCTGTTGCTCAACGATCGAGGAATCCTTGGATTCTATCTACAGAAGATGCAGAACCAAAGATAAGTCTATTGGCCCGCTAGAGATAAGGCTAGTGAAACCTGGAACGTTTGATTTGTTGATGGATTATTGTCTGAATCAAGGCTCTTCCTACAATCAGTACAAAACACCCAGATGTATCAAGTCTCTCCATGTCCTAGGGCTTCTAAATCCAAGAGTCACTGCCAGTTACTTCAGCAAACGTCTTCCGTCTTGGACACCATACAACCCTGGCAGCCTGAATCCAAATTCTCAGCTTTATTAACTGAAAAGATCCCAAATGAAGTCCATTACATCAGCAGACAATTCAATGTTTACTTTTATGATTCAAAAAAGTGGCATTGAACGTCAGTCTCAACTTGAAAGGTTAAGTTTGCCAACTATGTTGTGTGTACATACATGTGTCTTAAGTGTGTTATAACATAACTCGTCCGAGAGTTAATCCAACGTGTAACTGTCTTAAAGCTGAACGTAGAATTACTGCATTAAATGTTTCAGAGAGTTCACATGGAGATAGATGGCAGGAAGCTAACACTGGGGAACCAGAAACAAACAAGTTGAGAAAGGATATACATGAATGATATATCAGTTGCCATTAATTTTGTTTTACATCGTCTTCTCAGAAGAAATCCCAAAGATTTTACTCAACAAATCAGAGTTTTGTCCTCATGTGCACTTAATTTGTGTTGCAGTTATGTGTCAGTTCTCTTCAAGATTGAAAATCTTTATCTGGAAAGGCATAGTTTTCCCTTCATTTTTCTCCCTCCTGTGCATAAAACGCAACACTCCAATCTTGCTTTTAAAAAAAGGTTTTTATATATTGTTTTTTTAATCGCCTGATCACCTCATTAACATTGCACATGGATGACAGACTGACTGGTCGGGATAATAAAGAAGAAGAAGCCTTTCTTCTCTCACACACAGATATATAGACGTTGACTGAATGCATTTCAGACGAAGGAACGAATCAAATTAATCGTTGCTTACGTCATGGGATCCATAATAAACAACACAATCAAGTTGACCATCTTTTTAATCTTTATATTGTATCAGCACATTAAATGTGGTTTATATCAGTCGATCGAGAGCGTTGCAAGAAAATGCAAATATGTCTGGATGAAATCCAAAACATTTGGATTTCTATTATCTTTTTAATTTCCATATACATTAATCAAAACACTTTAAATTTGTCTGATATAAGTCTATTTGAATCAGAGAAGGGAATGTAAATAGATGGCTGAGTTGCAGTAATTGAATTTTATATTTATTTCAATTAAATATAAAATATTTGAATTTATAATTAGAAATATAAAGATTAATGGATGAGTTGCAGTAATTGAATATTTTGAATGTAAATTATTTTATCAATTTTAAAAAAAATTGAAAATTAATGATATATTAAATTTTTTGATAAATTTTATTTATATTAATTAATATTTTTATGTTCATTTGGAAAAAATAACAATTATAATATACATTATGATATTATTCACATTGGTAGATTAAATAATTGTTGTTTTTACTAGTATAAACTTGAAAAACTCAATTTTGAAAAAAAATTAAAGATTGTATTAAAATCTTTTTCAATAGAAATCACTATTAATTTTGGTATTCCAAATACTAACATACCTACTTAATGACATATTATATTTAATATTTATAAATTAGATATAAGTATGAAAGAAATGTGAAAGATGTATTAAAAAATTATTTTTTAGGTTAAAATTTTAATATAAAAATAATAAATAAATTTATTTAAAAAATGTTATATAAATTTATCAAATTGGTGTATGAAAATTTCTTGTTTTTAAAACAAGGGTTTTTCCCCATATAAATTTCACAATTAAGGTTTAAGGAAAAGTACAGTACATTACAATATTAAATTAAAAATATTTAAATTTATTATAAAATCAAATCAAATATTTTTATTTAAGTCTATTTCAATTTTTTTTTTATAAAATATATAAAAGAAGAATAACAAATTAATATTTTTTTATTTTACAAATGTTTAAATTTACAATATACACAATTTTTTTTTTTATGATGTTTTAAAACATAATTAATATAATCACTTACTTGTTTTGTTAGAATATTCAACAGCTATATTATCTACTCACATATTCATGTTTAATTTAGTGCTTTCTTCTTTCTTTTTTACAAAATAAGTATAGGCAGTCTTCTAAGTTTATATTTTTCCATCTCTATGTATGTTTTCAATGTTAGGTGATTTCTAGGTTTATATTTTTCCAAATGTGTATGTTTTGAGTGTTAGGTGATGAAAAGTTAACCAGAATTAAA
>SNQJ01S0040197.1:52208-68284 GCA_010110895.2 Picea sitchensis
TACCAACCCTTATCCCCTATAATGAGTTGTAATATTTTATATATTTATGACTTATTTTGATTTTATATGTTATAAATTGTAACATATGGATAAATATCCAACACAAGGAATATCAAGTTAAGGCAAGTCTATTGTAGTCTATTTTAGTTGGTTGATAGGCTAGGTCAAGGTTTAGGGTTAGGTGAAAGTGAATTAAGCAAAAACAATTAAATGTATTCCTAAAACAATCAATAATGTTTGTTGAGCTAAAAAAATAAATTAAATGTCCAAAAACATTGGTTATAAAAAAAAATAATGATTATAAATAAACTTTATAGAAAGACTAGATATTTATGGCAAGTTCATAAAAATAATAAATAATCAATTTTAAAATCAACAAAAATACTATGGAAGATATGTCCAATACCATATAGAAGACTTATAAACCATTAACTATTAATTACATGAGATAAAGGATATGAAACTATCTTAATTGAATGCAAAATGACAAGTTCTATGAGCTGAAAATACAATTATTGCAACAATAACTATGTTAAAAATGATTCCTATCAATAAATTGCAAAAAGTTAAATCATTAATACAAGAGAATGAAAATGTGAAAGTACAATTTCTTCATTTAAGAGTAAAATTGAATTAGAGTTTGTAATCACTTGATTCATGGTACATATATGCATAAAATTAAAAGCTATTAAAGTTAAAACTCAAAATTTAAATGATCAGGAAATAAATTACTTCTAATTTATCACTTAACTTCACATCTTAATAATAATTTTATATATATATTAAATTTTATTTAAGTCACACCAAAATTTGCAGAAGACATCAATAGAGAATATTGTTGTACTTACCAATAACAAATCATGGAATTGATAAATCCTATTTGGATGATTGATATATAATAATAAGAACTATAATATATTCTCTTAGAAAACATTACAATCTTTTCCATGGAATTAAAAAAAAATATCATCAGATTGATAAATCCCATTGGGATGATTGACATGTAGTGACAACAATAATATATTGTATAAAAAAACAGTCACAATCTTTCCAATAGCAACGCAAACCAGAAAATATGTGGTAGACATCAAATAATCTGCTGGTATGCTGGTATGATATCATTTGAATATTACACTGCTGCAGTGGGCTCGATAATATCTCACCAACAATGCTGTCGCCTCTTAATCCAAAAATTACGGACCCTGTACTGATAAAGTCTCATCTGTACATTGACACAGTTGGCCAGGTTCTTCTGCGGTCCATCTGGATGGGTCCTTGTAAAGGGGCAACCAGTGGCCTTAAGGAACTATAATATGCCTGAATAGCAGGCACACCATTAGTACTTGCTTGAACCCTGTGAAATCGTACAGGCACAGGAACAACAACAGTGTCTTATCCATGAAAATTCGCTAATCTTCTTACGTAGGCCACAGAACCCAAGAGCTCCATTATTATTGAACAGGATCGCTGAGAATCCACCCTTTGCGGCTTTACGAATCCCGGCTTTCAAGTATCTTTCCCAGTCGACTAATGTCAATACCCTCATCATCACATGTCTGAATAATCAGTTTTCCTACTCGAGAGCTGAAGGCGAATTCCTGAATCATTTCCCAAATGTGTTAATTCTCCATTCGAAGCTCTGGTTGAAACATGTCCAAATCTGTACTGATTTGATTTGATTAAAACTATCCTTATCCTTAATTTTGCAGCCTCAGGGGTAGGCCCTCGCTGCCGAATTTGATTCTCACTGTCTTCCATGACGTTTACACGATATGGTCAATAAACACAGGGCGTTCACTGCGGAACGGAAGAAAAAGAGTTTTTATCATTATAGAAATAATGGCAGCACGCACAACCCTAAGATATTTGACTTTTCAAGTTTTTATTCAGACGCATCCACATGAACAAGACGCTCAACAGAAAGCATTTATGAAAAAAATTAATTTTAGGAGGTGAAACACAAGATATAGGTATGGTTTTAGTATTTTTTATTGGAATTGGATAATATAAATCTGTTGAAATCACAATTTTCTGTTGTTTAAATTTTACTTTTGAATGTATAAATAGATTAGGTATCCTTAAAAATATGTGAAACATTCAAATTATAAAGAGTTAATCACTCAAATATACATTTCCAATAATTTCTTGTTAAATTTTGAACAAAATTGATTTAAAAATATACAGAAAAAAGAGCCAAAAATATTATAAATTTCATACAATTTATATATTATTACTAATGAATTACTGGTAAACTTTATATTTGAATGTTTGAAATTGAATAGTTTATGTAAAGCTTTGTTTGTTTAATGTACATTTAGCTTGCTGCCACTTATCCAATATGCATTATTGTCAAGGACAAATGGCAAGGGCACCATAATAATAGTGGTTGGCAATAGAAGGGGAGAGGACAGACCATATGATAAGGGCATGGAGCATTGATGTATAGGGTAAGTTCAGAGTGTTATTATGGAGGATATTGGTCTTTATCTACAATAAAGAGAACAATTAAATATTACTTATATCTAGAATGGATGGAGGGATTTTATAGTTCTCTCCATCTCCATAAGAGATTGTATCATCTTGCATTAAAATCTAGAGGAAAGAAGAGTTGTCGAAAGTGTTGTTACTAAACTCATGGATGTGGACTTTGCTATTTCTTTGTGAATTTTGGAGGAAAGCAACTTCTAAAACTAATTGGAAGATGAAGAGGTAACCCCTCCTATAAGATGGGGCATAGGAAGACCTCCAAAACCCCAATAATAACTTCATATATAATATATATATATATATATATATTCTTACTTAAAAAACAGTAACTTCATATATGTTCATGAACTATCCCTACTCACATTATATGTAATTGTGTTTTTAATACTTAGTTTTGAAGTGGGAAAAATGCATTTTGCTTAATTTACAGATTTATTCGAAATTTTCCAAAACTATCCATTGTATAATTGTTGAAGACATATTAGAAAAATCACATTTTCAAAATAGTCAGATTTTCAAAATAAGATATTAAACATCAGTGGACCACCCAATTTCAAATAAAAATGCACTTAAAAAACGCACCAAAAGCATTATTTATTTGGATAACTTTATAGGGAAGAAACTAACTTTTCCAAAATCCCCATCGCCTCCCGTGACAGAGGACCCACGATAATACCATATGATGAGATAAGTTTTTTAAGTTTGTCTCTCAATCGTACATAGCTTTACGCATTGAAAAAGCTGTTTGGCCTCGTTTCCCCAAACTCCTCGAGAAAACAAACAAAAGAGATTATTGACGAAAGAAAGAAAAAAGATGTTTTGTTCATATGCTTTTGAACCCTACCGGGCACGCAATTACAATCAATGATTGCGTTGCAGCATCATAATCCCCGTTTCCCTTATTCCTTTTCTGTGCGGGCACGATAGGGCCATGGAAAACAACCGGGAAACCCAAAAACGATCGTTATTATAATTATTGTTATTAATTTCACACAAATTGCCTTCCTGGGACGCTATTGATTTTCGCTCCGCATTGCTTGCATGTACGCAATCGTAATTACCGTGCACATGATCATAAACTGCTATTCTAATTAATCAATTATTCCTCCTCCTCCTCCTGCTGTGGCCACTCATACCCACATGCACGTTTTGCTTTTTTAGGTTTTGTTCCAAAAGAAAATGCCAACAATTAAGCATTGTTTATCCAGTTGGGAATTGTTTATCCAGTTGGGTTTTGCTCAACTTATGGATCGGTCTTTAATTAGTATAAAACATCAGAGGGTTGATGTTGGTGAAAAGGTCGATTGAAAAAAAAAAAAAAAACTTCCAGATGGGATGGGTGGAAAACAATAATTAAAAACTTTTTTCTAATAATATGATTAGGGTTGATTATATAAATAATTTTATGATAAATTATTAATTAAAATAATTAATCCTAAACCCCTACTTATTATCATGGAGATATTGTTGACTATGATATATATATATGAGATGCTATACACTGCTTTCTTACAAGAGCAATTGATCTTTTAATAAATTTTATTACAGAAAGATAGATGGTATACAGTGAACTCTGGCCAGAGTAATTAATCTTTTAATAAGTTTTTTCACAGAAGATAGATGGGATGGTATACAGTGTTTTTTTTTGCAAAAGCAATCCATCTCTTAATTAAGTTACAATCACAGAAAGATTAACCATTAAGAAATATTCTGTTAGAATATTTAAATAGTTATTGGTTTCATATCAAGAATATATTTTGGGTATATAATTATAATATTTGAGTTTTATAATCTGGGGAATGAGCAACTGCGATACCACTATAACTTTCAGGTGTTATATGAATGCCCCTTCAGCAAGTATGAGTAATTCTGGGGGATTTGAATTCTGAACCTCATCTAAGATAACACTTAGTATCACAACACTTGCCAATTAAACTGCCATTCAATTTTTTAGGTCATCAAAATTGTGAACTAAATTATATTAACAAAAATATTAGATTCTATTATCACTAAATATATTATGACTAAATATAAGGATTAAATGTACCATACACATATTTCAAAAGTTTAGATCCACTCTGACCATAAAATGAGCTGAGAAATGCTATTAAGTTTTGCCCAAATTAAGCACAAATTACAGAAGTTTTGATCCCACTGTCTATAAAATATGAGTTTGGAAATTCACATGATACATGCATGGCAGGAGGATGTAACGCTAATATTTTTAGTCCCTTATCATTAATCACCAGTCCAGCTCATGAATGCTAGTGTCCTGTAAAGGAGTGAATATTCAGAGGGTTTGTGGCGATTGTTCCACACCGCCAGTAGTACTGCCATTCACGTGGTTTCTGTAAATTGTCAACCACGCAGAAACCGATTTCATATTCAGAAATTATCGATAGGGCAATCGAGATACGCCAAACGCTATGTTTATGTTAGAAGTCTACATCAGTACCACCATCATCATCATAATGTGCTTGAATCTGCAAACATTGGCTCCCAGCTGTGGTTCTTTATGTCATATAAATATAAATATCATCCGATGAACGAATGCCGAACAGTTAGAGAGCCATTAAACATGAGGTAGCGTGTACTTGCAGGATGGTCAAATCTTGCAATGCACTCCATGAAAAGAAAAACAAAAACCATAAAAAAACAAGGAAGATAAATTTACATCAACCATCATTATCACTTTTTTCTCGGATAATTCAGAGCGCCAAGGGAATCGCAACGTAAAGTTTCATTCATGGCACTGGAATCTCAGGGAGGGATTTCTGGTTTATTCTTAATTCATCTACTCCCCCTCGTCGTGTGTGCACAGGACGTGATGTCTTTATCGACTTTTGGCCCCCAACAGACCAATCTCTTTCATGGGCCAACCCTGAGTGTTCTCATTTAATGTCTCTCTCTGCGTCCTAGAATCATCCACCACCATCGCTGAGTGCGCATGCTTATGTTGCGTCTCACTTTATTAAACGGAAGGTCACTGTGGCAGTTGCACCAACTGATCCGTGATATTTGCTGTTAAAAATATACAGATATTTGTTTTGGACCACGTTGTTTACATTTTATATCCATCTGTAAACCCTAATTTTTGAAGCTATGGATAAAACAACCTACCGACAGATAAAACTCATGGATGTGTAAATTTTTATGTGATTCAAAGTTTCGGGTTACGTTGAAGCTGTAGAATTTAGCTTGTTTTTTCTTTGTTTTTTATTTAAATTTTATACAAATTAATTATTAAATTATAAAATACATTCCTCTTTCTTTGTTTTTTATTTTAAATTTTATACAAACACCATTAAAATTATAAAATACATTCTATATTAAAATTATCCATATTAAAATTATCAAAGTTAAATAAATTACAATTATTCTTCAAAATTTTAAAATTTATATTAAATCTTTAAAATTTCAAAATTGTTTAATAAATATAAACTACACTAACTAAAAAAGAGTGTAACTAAAAAATAACAAATAAAATATAAAATTATAATTAACTAAAAATATTGAAGACCATAAAAGTGTAAAGGGATTACTTCCTAATTTTATTTTATTTATTTTTTTTTTCTTTTTTCTACCAAAAAAAAAAAAGCTTTGTAACTTATTTCAAATTATTTAAATAAATATTAAATAATTATAAAAAATTTAAAAATAAGAAACATAAAATGATAAAAACAATTATATATATATTTTAAATCTAAATTTAATTTAATTTTTACTTACTTCACATTTATTTAAAAAAAATAAAATAATTAATATATATATATATATATATATATATATATATATATATTAAAAAACCAATTTTAAAATAAAAAAATTGTATATTTCCCTAATAAACACCTCTTAACATGTATTCTTTATAAACAAACTATACTATATTAACAACAACAAAGATATAATATTAAAAAAACATAATGTTTTAAAAGATGTGTAATATATAGATATTCATTAAACAATTTTTATTTAAAAAAATTATATTTTAATATATTAAAATAAATTAAAAAATTCATTTTATATTTTATTTTAATTTTAAATTATTAAATATAAAAACAATTTTATTTAAAATTTGTATAATATTTTTAATATAAAAATAATTTATGTGTATTTTTAAAATTAACCATAATGCATGCTTTTCCAGAGATTTAACTTACACAATTAAATCTCCAAAGAAACAAGTATATAATTTTTACCATTTATTTTAAATAATTTTTAAATTCTAGGCCTGTAGCCTAGAATTTAAAAATTATTATTACATAATAAATTAAATTAAAAAAAAAAAAAAAAAAAAAAATTCAAAATTTAAAAAAACTTCAAACTTTATCAAAATATAAAAACAAATAAAAATAACTAAAAATTCTAGTATAAGTTAATCTTTTATCTTTATCTCTTTTGTAAATATATATATATATATATATATATATATATATATATATATATATATATATATATATATATATATATATAAAAGGGTATTGATAACCTGTAAGATAAACAATTGAAGATGATTTTTTAAAATTTATATATATATATATATATATATATATATATATATATATATATATATATATATATATATATATATATATATATATATATATATATATAAGGGTATTATAAATTTGTAAGATGTAAACAATTTAAAGATGGATTTTTGAAGTATAAACTTATTTAGATTTTCTTTTATTTTTATTTATTGTAATTCATTCAAGTATGTGGTTTAGTTCTTAACTTATCATCTTTAGTTAGAGATAGGGATAGTTACACATCAAATTATTTTATTTGTTTTAGAAAAAATACAAAAAATTGCATTTATATCAATTTTAAATAAGTTTTAAGATTGAGTTAGTATACAATTTTTTGACATTAAAAAAAGAATTTAAGAATTTTGTGTTTATATAATTTTAATTTATAATCATATATTTTTATAAAAGGAATGTAGTAAGAAATTTCAAATTTATTATATTTTTTAATTTGTTATATGAAAAGTTTATTTACTATATACTCAAATAATTATTAAGATTATATATATATATAAAATTTGGGTGAGAAGAATAATAATTATTCCTCTTAAACACTTAACTAAATCCCATTCATATATAATATGAAATGTTTTTATGTTAATTTGTTTTTAATTTAAAATTAATATTAAAATATTATTTTATTATATTTATATATAAAATATCATATGTTAACTTCATATTTAATATAAAATTACATATTATTTTTTATACTATACCACTAGATTTTTTAATATAAAAATATATATATCCAGTTATTTTTAAATTTAAAATTAAATATACATATTTTTTAAAATATAGAATTACATATATCCTTTATACTGGATTACTAGATTGTAAACAAAACAAAAAAAATAAAATAATGAATACAAACTTATGGATATGGATTATATAAAAAAACATTTTTATGCTAAATTTTGGTAATAAACAAATATTTCTACATTATAATGAAAATAATCTATAATAATGATTAAAAGTGAAGAATAAAAAAAGGACATGTAACGAATAACAAATGAGAAATAAATAAAAAATTATGAGAGATGAGAAGTGGCAAACAAAGTGAAAAGTAAATTCACTCCGTGCATTCAAACATTCAATAATATATTTCCATGGATTTTTTTGTAGGGTGACTTGTGAGGATCCTATTTGTCTAGGTCTTTGTGGATTTAGAGGAGAAACTAATATTTGGGAGGTCGACGTAATGTTGATTGACAACATTGAGTCAATAAAGTTTTTGGGCTTCCATCAACTTGTTTATTGAATTTAACAAGCTTTACATGTGTTTGGGATTGAGGTTCAGAGAGATGTTCTTATTGATGGACCCATGTGATACAAGAATATGGTTGATTACAAAATCTTTATAAACAAATCTATCAAACAGATTTGATACGATTATTTTTATTATTATAATTCAATTTTTAATTGGTTGATGTAACAATCTTGATGGTGGCATGATATATTTATTTTTAAATGTTTAAATCTTAAGATGTATGAATTTTAATAAAATCTTAAGATGTTTGAAGTTTAATGGGCAACTTGATTAGCTCATTGTGTTGAAAAGTAAATAAGTAGTTTGTCTTATATGAATTCAACACAACATGTGTTGTAGATAAACTAGATTCTAATTTCATTTCTAGAATGTTATTTTGTTTCATTTGGGTCACCTTTGTAAATTTTCTTTAGGTGAGTGTAAGAAGATGATTTTTGAGGTTAACTATAATTAATTAGTAGGGACATTAAGTATGGAGAAGATAATGGAAGTATTGCAAAATTAATTTTTCTAGCGAAAGTTCTAACATGATGTTAGCATATTCAACAAATCGTGCATTGCTTGTGCCATTGCCAAGTTGACAATTAAGAAGAAAGGTGTGTTTGTTCAAAACAATCCTTGGAATTCAATATCCATGAGCTTCATTTCAAATTTTCCCTTGACTAAGCCTCGTCATGATTGTGTTTTTGTGATTGTCGATTATTTTTCCAAGATGGCAATTTTGGTGCCTTTTACTTGAAGAATTCACAACAAAATGCACTACTAATATATTTCTCAAGCATATTTAAGTTAATTTTGGATTTCAAATATAATTGTTTAATATAGGAAAAACATGTTCCTAAGTAATTTATGGCCAATCCTTTAGCATGTGATGGACACCAAGATGGCCAAATCAACTACCTTTTGTCCCTAGACTAACATACAAATATAGGTAATTAACATGATGATTATGCATCTCCTCAACATGAACCACTCCAAACATCCATAAACATGGGATGAAATCATCCCTTTTGTTCAAAAAATATACAATAGAAATCTTCATGGTTCTATCAACCATAACCCTTTTTAATTGTGCTTAGATTTTCACAATTAGCCTAAGCAGCTTTTCTCATTGCATAGAAAAGGAGTCCCATGCTAATAAATAAGGATAAAATAGATTTTTTTTTAAAACAAATCCAACACATCCAACAATAAGTTTGAATTATATTATGTAGAAAACCAATTCCAAGTATGAGAAACAACATGATTAGCATCAAGTTCCACACTAATATAAGGTTGGTGACAGGGTGTGGTTGCACTTGAAAAATGTGTGACTTACATATCCCCACAGGAAGATCACACCGCTCCTAAAAAAATCCTTACAAAATCACCAAGATAGTAGGTGGGGACATTTTTGAACCTAACCTACCACTTTACTTCAGTATGCAACCTTTTTTTATTGTAAAGTTGCTTTGACTATATTTTCCAATTTTTTCAAACACTTTAGACATGGAAAAGAATCCATACACAAAAAATCAACATTGACTACATCTATTAAGCTACAATGGATTAGATTAAGGACATCATAAATAAAGATCACCTAACAATAAGACATACAACTCTTTTGGGTCTTCAAAGGAAAATAAATGTATTCATTAGGGAAAGTGGCTCATTAGGAATCAAATCCAATAGAATTTTTCCCACTTAATCCAAAAAATTGATGTAATGGGAATAAATAATTTAGGTGGTTGTTCTAATCCATATAAAAAAATGGTCTCAATTTTGGGAATTTTTCATGTATTATAACTTTTTTGCATTTTCAAACCTCAAAAAACATTTTTTTGGAACTTGATTTTCTAACACAATATAAGATTGTGTCAACACAACATCTCACGAAGATCTCTCTAATTTTTTTTTTTTTTTTTAAATTGATATGATATTCAAAAGTTGCAACCTCATTAAGTGTATATGTCATTTGTAGTTATCTTAATAAGGCCCACCTTTTTCCACCTCAACTCCTAGGTTTAGGGTTTATGATTTTGGATTTTTACACTTTAGGGTTTCTGTATATTATAATAAAAGTTGTTTCCAACTAGTTTTTAATGGATTTTTTTAAATGAATGTATCCATTACATATCTTCTCAAAGATAATCTACAGTCATTCCAAGAACTATGTATTTTTATTTACATTATAATGTTTTTCACCATCAATTATTAATAGAAATTAGTTTTAGTTATAATGTTTTTCTTTCATTAGTGTTTTCTATGTGTTTATTTCTATAACATTTTTGTTTCTTGTTTATATCTTTGTCTACTCACCCATATATCGAAAATAAAAAATAAAAAACAACATAATAAGAAAGAAGCGGTGGAATTTCAAGAGTGGTATCGATATAACACATCATTATGATGCGTTAAATAAAATTAAGAAACCACACATAGGAGATCAAAATCAAGTGTATAAGGTAAAAATAATTTATCAAATTCGTCACCTTCTTTTTCCAAGGTGGAAAGGGAAAAGTATCTTAAAAAAATATGTGAATAGTAATCATGGGACATAATAACATTTAGGTTATGTACTTTTAATAATGAACCATGGTTAATAATAATGTAAATAAAATAATAAGGTTAAACAAATATTCATTTTAGACGGTCTTTCCCCGAAGGTGAAGGTAGCACAAAGTGATTCTATATGGATTCAAAGATCAACTTAGTTCAATAGTGGAGGACTTGTTCTTGATAAAAGTTCATCCCAAAATATTATATAGCGGAGGACTTGTTCTTGATAGAAGTTCATCCCAAAATATTATATAAGTAAATGGATTCAAAGATCAACTTAGTCCAATAGTGGAGGACATGTTCTTGATAGAAGTTCATCCTAAAATATTATATAGTGGAGGACTTGTTCTTCATAGAAGTTTATCCCAAAATATTATATAAGTATGAGTGTGTTGGGAACATATATATAAAGTGATAATTTAGTGTTTTTTTTAATGGATACACTTATGTTTTAGTCATGCTTTTCAACATTGCAACCTCATTGTGTTATCCAAATTTTTTGTTGCACTTAATTTTGTCACACTAACTTGGAGCATGTTTTCTTTCACAATCACTCACATCTCAACTCAAGCACAAGTTCACTAATGTGGATGTATAACTTAAGGAAATATGCATGAAATCTTAAAGCTAAACATTGTCTTATTTTCTATATCTTTATCTTATCAACCCTTCTACAGTAATGTGTTTTTTTGGATATGAACAGAGGAGATGTGAAATGATTTTTATTCCCTCTAAATACATTATATATACCATGTTTTGTTTCTTGATTAAAAAGGGGTTTAACTCAATTAATTAAATTAAGAATTTCTTCATAGATAGATAGTTGTGTTGAAGTTTCAAGTTGTGCAAATCATGTTGTGAAAATGTACTATTTAAATGTGAATTCAAAGTTGAGTCACTACCTAGTATAATTCATACATTATAATTATAATTGTTTCTTTATGAATTCATTTTGGTTTGTTTAAATTACTTATTTAATTATTACACCACGATTTAATAGTTGTGTAAATGTGAATTTAGAGTTGAGTCACTACCTAGTATAATTCATACATTATAATTATACTTGTTTTTTTATGAATTCATTTTGGTTTGTCTAAATTCCTTATTTAATTATTACACCATGATTTAACAGTTGTGTGTACAATATTAATTCATCAAACTTATTGTAGATATAGTATTATTACTAGCACATGATTGGGTCAAGGTGGTATCATAAAATTGTTCCATATGAAGCTATTAGAAATTATACATAATTAAGATAAAGACCCACTCACAAAAAGAAAGAAATGGAGGAAATACATAGTTTCTTTAAAATTAGATAGGATAATTATATTAATTTACAACAAATGACCATAAATAGGTTAATGGAAATTCTAAGTACAACAATACCAATACATTATTATGCCCAAGTGAAAAGCACAATCTTGTATAAAACCAAAAACAAATTATATACTTTAAAATATAGTATCTACGAGAAAAAAATTTTATTGTAGTGAAAAACTAGAGTGGTACATGTACTATGAAGGGCTAAAATCCAAGTTCCATAAAGGTATACCTCAAAAGAGGGTATGAGGGAGAGGGAAGAAGTCGCATGGCTCCATGAATTTGTTTCCAGAAGAGGAGGAGGAAAGGATTCTCTCATATGGACATCAACCTCTATTTGTGTGCCTCTGTTAGAATTTGAGTTTGAAGGGAAACAAATCTTGATAGAAGAGTATCCATAATCACTAGAAGAATAAATAGTCCACAACATGTCTTGCGATCTTGAGGAAGTAGGTTATTTTTTAGGTCCAAATGTGGAAGAATTATGGCTAGAAGGGAAATAAATATCCTAGGATTAGAGTCAAAAACTTTGTAAGGGTCTCATTGATGAAGGGTATGGGACCTTTTGAGGTCTCATGGATCTGGATCCTACTAGAATGGTGTTTCTATTTTCTTGCCTCTTGGTGCACATGTCTATTGGGAGAATTAAAAAGAAGCATGTGATTTTCCTAATACTATCCAGCCAAGGAAAGGGGGTAGAAAACTAATGGAAGAGTGGATTCAAAGTAACTTTCTCAAAATGAGACTAATGATTGTTGGTTTGAGTACTAGAAATAAATGGAGAGGGATTTATAAGACTACTTGAAGGGGTAGTATAAACATCCCCATATCTCATAATTAAAGGAGAACTAAAATAATTTTATCCTCCATCTCTGTATTCTTCATGTGATAGAGTTGGAAGATCCTTTCCTCCTATGGAATCTAATCTTCATCATCCACTTGGATCCTATGTGATCCTCTTGAAACTGGCTTAGAGGGATTCTGAGCACTTGTATCTAATGTCATAGCATGTAATGGGGTCAAAAAATAAGGTCATATATCATTTTCATGAAGTGATCTACATAGAAGCTAGTAGTTCGAGCCAATGGCCTAGATGTACTCCATGTATATGTCATCTTTCAAGCTCATGTTCATCTCCTACTTATTATGAAGGAGATGTTTAGGGGAATTCAAATAATATCTAAAAAATGGGAGCTAATCCATTGAAATACCAATTGACCGAAGAAAATATGAGACCTCTAAAAACTAGTAGTGATACCATACCATAAGTATAGTCAAGGAAATGACCTATAAAGAGAAATAAGCATGGTACAAATAGTAATACCTACAAGATATTGAATTATAAAAACTATGGATCTAATGAAAAAATGATACTAGAATGAAGATAATGTGGAATGGATGGGCCACAAAATCTAACTGAATAATGGCTTGGGTAACTTTCCTCTTGCTCCTAATGATGTATAAAATCATGAAAGCCTACACATTCCATATTTTCCTAGTATGAATAAAGTGGGATAGGCCCCCAAACCTCAAAACCATATAGAACCATGTAGGTTGAACCATATGATCCATCAAATCCATATTACACGAAATGTCCTAGAATTAGTTTAGAAAACACTGACCCATACCCCTTGTTGATCCAAGGTTGGAGGGCCTTATTTAACCCAAACCTAGGTTCTAAAAACTTAGCACTCAAGTATGCATGATCTATGTTGATCTCAACTTCACCCCTTAGAAAAAAAAATGGAATTCTATAAGGACATGCTTCAATCCATTTAAAATAATAATTTTCATTTTACCCTATTTGAGCATCAACACACAAAGATCACAAAATATAGATAGGACTTCCATTTTGTCTCGATAGACCCTCTAGAGTAGAGGACCGAATGATTGTTTCATTTGTGAAGAGGAGGATGGATATCAATACTTGATGAAGAAAAAAAACATCATTGGGTTGCATATGCTTAAGATGGAAAGAATCCTCCTCTTCTTTATTCACCCCAATGGTGCTCCAAATAAAATCAAATAACATGTGTGTTGTACATAAGTGACCAAGAATGAACTCATCAAGGAAAATAATCATAGTGATGAAAGTCTCTAATATGCCAATGTATTTAATCCACTGAAACGATACCTCCCTAAGAACTGAGTCAAAATCCGACAAAGAAGCAAAATATTTCTAAGAGAAATTCCTTGCCTCCTTGATGATGGCTCTAAAGGGTGAGTATATGATTAATTGTTTAATTCTCTAGGTGGAAACTTGACTATCCTCTTGGCTTCAAGTGATGTCTATCAAAATCCTATGATAGATATAGATTTAAGGTAGTAGCATAGATATTAGAAAATGTCTATCCCACCATGATTGTGTAAAAAATGTTTTGATCTATCCTAGCCCAAAATTTGTGAATTGGGTGAATGGAGGTCTGTAATAAACTTATTGAAATCTCAAGAGGTAAGGGGTTAAATGAATAAAAATATATAAAATAAAGAATATATACCATGTGTAGTGAATCTTAGTAGATGTAATACCAAAGACAGCAAATTTAGAATTAACTAAATGCATGTACACCAAAGGAATAAACATAGAATAAACACAATGGCCTGAGGGAGATAACCCTTGGGTGAAGGTAAGCACCAATCAAATGCTGTGGGAGGAATCACTCCACAAGCCATGCTTTCTAAAAAAAAATACAATCCAACACACCTCCTAAGGGTTAAATGAATAAAAAATATATAAAATAAAAGAATATATACCATGTGTAGTGAATCTTAGTAGATATAATACCAAAACCCTTAAATTTAGAATAACTAAATACATACACACAAGAATAAACATAAGAATAAACACAATAATATAGAGATAACCCTTAAGGTAGAGTAACACCATCAAATACTTTGTATGGAAGGAATCACTCCACAAGCCATGCTTTCTACAATACAATACTCAACATTCATCATATCCAATACAATGATACTCATGCCTATATATATATATATATATATATATATATTCTTGTGAGTATACCTTTGGGTCTATGCCAACTACCCCTTATTATTATGTTATTTCCTCTAACTACCTAGTGGGTCTATTTATTACCCACCAACTACCAAGTGGGAATATTCCACAATTATGGCCACATTACATTGATTAACCCCTTTGGGTACCTCCCTAGGTACCCCATATTATACTCCTTAGGTACATTATATTGCATCTCCCTTTGCATGTTTCATCCTCAAAGCATGAGAAAAAACCATATAATATGATCTACTAAGAAATGTAGTCAATTGGTACCAAGCATGATCATCCCTACATCCTTGTGAAATGTGGACATGGGGTCCAACTACTACTCAGCCACCATGATCTTCAATACGGTTACTCATTTTCCGTCATATTGTCTTTGTGCTATTCTGATTTCCTCGTGAATTTCTTTTATTCCTCCATGTACTTCTATATTAGGTGTTGTCATTGTATGACTATTAATGCTCACAAACTAATCCGTAAAATATATCTTATGCCTTGTCCATCTCATCAACATAGATCCCCGAGGAAATATATATATTTTTTCTTTCTATCAAGGATGAGACTATGCTTCTTCAAAATGTTTTTTGAGCACAAATTCTCTAGGCTCTAGGATTTTTTGGAAATAAAATCAAATTTTTTTCTTTGCAAATAAAATCACTGTCAATGCAGAAATTAAACTTCTATAAATGAATGTTTTACTCTGAATGCAAAGTTGATTATTCTTTACAATTTTTCTTCTCTATAAGAACTATTTAATTACACTATTATGTATTCATCAACAAGCATGAAAGTATTCATTTCTTCCAAATTGGTACACCACTTGGTTTCCTTAATTGTAGACCTAAGTATAATGCAAAATAGTGTGAGACAAACGAATAATGTATGGCATAGTGTGCAACCCCAACACTAA
>SNQJ01S0040197.1:83352-95496 GCA_010110895.2 Picea sitchensis
ATTTTGCAGCAACATACCCAAAAAAACATCGTTTAGGGCCTCAAAATGGCCCTGGAAGTTCAGGACCCGAAAAAACTGCTAAAAATAGTAAACTGTGCAAAAACTGAAAAACTAAAAGAAGCAATGGTGGGGGTTCAAGTGGAATAGGTGGGTGGCCACCAATATCCACCTGGATCATCTTGAATCTTAGCTAGCAATGCTAGACATTCCTCGATGACATGCTCGAAAGAGTTGCAGTAGTTGCAAGTGGTACAAGGGTTCTGAAAGTCCCTTTCCAAGTGTCATGGTTATGCCCAGTTATAAAAGATTATATTTCCTCAACCTAGACCCATACCTCCTCCTCGTCCTCGTCCTCTGAATCCACCACGAGGATTGACGTTTCTTCTCCCAGGGGAGTTATATTGCGTAGTGTTTCCTTCTTTTTGTACTTTACCTTTAATTTTGTATATGTCTCTTGAAATTTCATGCATGAGGTCATAATACCTATAGTCTCTATCATCATGCCCTATGGACTTACAAAACGTTCAATACAAATTTGTGGGTGTCTGACCATATTTTTTCATGTAATAGCACTCACTAGGGTGATGTCTATTTCTTCATACCTCACACCAGGGTAGGGTGTCTTGCTTCAAAGGGACCGGAGCTCTAGAGGCCAAGTATTCATGAAATAGGGGACAATGTTCCTTGTCATGGCTTTCTGATCTGCATCTGACACACTAGATGTCTTCTCTTTTATCTTTTCCATTGTATTTCTTCATATCTTCGACTTGTAGAGACAAACTAGTTAGATGACTCAAGATTTGACTCATACCTGAGCTGGATTCTCCTATAGGAGATGACTCTAACTTCATGGCGATTTCCATCACCTCATCTTGTGAAGAAATCCTCTGTTGCATCAGAGGAACTATGATGTGTGGTAAGAGGGCAACAATGAACCATTATTTGTTCTTCTCATCTGGGATCTGAAAATTTAATCGGCCTGTTAAGGTCTTGAATCTTTGATCAAATTTCCAAACAGGTTTGACTACCTTCTTCTTGATCTCTTTTAGCTTTGTAATACATTGTGACTTAGACTTGGGTTTCTTAAACTCTACAATCAACACATTCTTAATCTCATTCAACGGCTTAGGTTGTGCAAGTCATTGGAAAAGCTTCATGTACCAACTCAGTGAACGATCCCTTAGGGTAGTGCTAAACTGAGTTCTTTTAATATCTTCATCGGTGACATTCTTAATATTCCATACAACTTCACATAGGAACCAATGCTGATCAGGATCTTCAGATCCATCTCCCCTAAAAATAGGGAGCCTCATCTCATCTTCCATAGATCTTCCTAGGGTTCCTGACTGAGTATGTGGTGGACTACTAGTGACAGTGCTCTGAATGCTCTGGTGGCTTGGATTACTCTGATTTCTTAATGCTATTGAATCAACAGGAGGGATAATAGTACTTACTTCAGTAGTCTATGCAGTTCCTAAAGTTTCTGGCTCTTCTCGGCGAGGTTCTTTAGCTTTCCCTTCCTTTGTCCCAGCAAGTTCTGAATTCTCTTCGTCCGTCAGATATTCCTCTTCTCCACTATAGAAAATCTTGTCCTTGTATTTCTTCTTAAACAGGTTTGCAAGATGAACTTCTCTGAACGTTCTCCCACTGCGCGTATGTCCAGCCTCTGTGTCACTTTCATTGTTTGAATTTTTGAACATTAGCTTTTCTAGATCCAACCAATCTACTGTATCTTCAAGATGTTCTTCTCGTGCAATAGCATCTTGATCCTCAGCTTCAGAAAATGTAAAATTTTTCCTCTGGGTCCCTTGAAGAAATATCTCTCATCTTGGATATATGACTCTACTATGTCAACAAAAAACTCAGTGATGTACCCTCCAATGGTGCTATCAAACCAGTGATCTACTACTCTTGACACAATATTATCAACTCTCTTGACCTTCTTGATCAATGTCGACGTCCAAACCACAGGTGGCCTAGATCTGATCTCAAACTGGGTATCTACTAACCTAGATAACCACTCATATAGCTCCTGATGGATTCCTCCAAAGAAAATTTTGTGTATATCGGTAAAGATTTATCTCTCCAACCAATCCTCTGTACTAATATTAGGGTTCTTATTCTAGGCTTCAATGAAGTCCCTTTCTTGACCCTCTATCCACTTTTGAATTTCTGTCTGGAACCACCTTGACATTGCCTCAAGAAGATTCCTATCCTAACAATGGAACTATTTGTTGGCACAGGGGCAGACCTAGGGTTCATCTCCGAGAGCGCACCAACAAGCCCTAACTACTGGCCCTTTCAGCAACACCTGCAAAGAAGATGCAGTCTCACCTGAAGCAACTATGGGTGGGTTGTAGGATAAAGATGTCTACAACCAAGGGGAATATCAAGTGGATCTAGTACTAGAACAATACAACATGCATATATCACTTATCATCTTAGATCTACTCCACACAACTATCTATCAGATCTAACACAGTAATGCAATAGCAGTATATCAAAGGGAAAATAACATAACATCAATCACACACTACACAAGGTATACGTGGTTCACCCTCTCTCTAGGGCTACGTCCACAGAACTGTGATTTATAATATATTAAGATGAAGCATACCATTCTTATCTATGCTCTTAGCTAGCAGATATTCTCTCTTCTCCTCACTATCTCTCCCCTCTCTATGCACTCAACTACAGGGTTAATCTTCGCACCCAGCTGAAGATATTACAACACAAAAGGCTCTCATACTCAACACTTCTCTCTCACTCAATATTACTCACTCGATCACACAATGACAAAGACAACAACAACAATCATAACACCAACACCAACAACAGCCCAACCCAGGTTTTCTTGAACTTTATTTATACATTACAATCACTCCCTAACATCCTTAGGTCAAAACCTAGGTGTCAAAAACCCTAGATACCAAAAACCTAGGTCAACTTGACCCATGTGTTCAAGGCTTCTCCATCCTGTCTTTCCTTCCTTCTCGTGCGGTGCTTCAAAGAGTCCAATGGTGGATTTTTCCACTTGCTAAGTTGTCCATGATCCTTCTTCCTTGATGATCTATCATTCTTGGTCTCCTCGTCCAACGACGTTCTTCCTTTTACTTCGCTCCGTCTTTTCTACTCTTTTTCTCACTTTCACCCAGTGACAATCACTGTGTCTTCCGTGCAGTTCACATTTTTCCTTTTATTCCTTGATATTCACTTACTTTCATAACCAAGGGCCAATGAGCCCCCATTTGTTGGCACAGGGGTAGACCCAGGTTTTAGCTCCAAGAGCGCACCAACAATCTCTAACTATTGGCCCTTTCGGAAACACTTGCGAAGCAGATGCAGTCTAACCCGAAGCAGCTATGAGGGGGTTGCAGGACAGAGATGTCTACAACCAAGGGGAATATGAAGTGGATCTAACACTTAGAACAATACAACATGCATATATCACTTATCATCTTAGATCTACTCCACACAACTATCTATCAGATCTAACACAGTAATGCAATAGAAGTATATCAATGATTAAGAATAGAACACCAATCACATATACGACAAAAGATATACATGGTTCACCCTATCTCTAGGGCTACGTCCATAGAAATGTGATTTATAATATATTAATATGAAGCATACAGTTCTTGTCTGTGCTCTCAGTTAACAAACCTTCTCTCTTCTCCTCGCTATCTCTCTCTTCCCTATGCACCCAGCTACAGGGTTGATCTTTGCACCCAGCTGAATATCTTACAACACAAAAGGCTCTCGTACTCAACACTTCTCTCTCACTTAATATTACTCACTCGATCACACAATGACAAAGCCAAAAACAACAATCATAACACCAACAGCAACAACAACCCAACCCAGGTCCTCTTGACCCTTATTTATACATTACAATCACTCAGTGACATCCTTAGGTCAAAACCTAGGTGTCAAAAACCCTAGATACCAAAACCCTAGGTCAACTTGACCCGCATTTTCAGGGCTTTGCCAACCTGTCTTTCCTTCCTTCTCGCGTGGTGCTCCAAAGCATCCAATAGTGGCTTTTTCCTCTTGCTGAGTTGTCCATGATCCTTCTTCCTTGTTGATCTGTCATTCTCGGTCTCCTCGTCCAACGACTTTCTTTATTTTACTTCGCTTTGTATTTTCTTCTCTTTCTCTCACTTCAACCTAGTAACAGTCACTGTGTCTTTCGCACAGTTCACATTTTTCCTTTTCTTCCTTGATATTCGCTTACTTTCATAACCAAGGGTCAACAATAACACTATGAGGCCTAGACTCATATACAACATGACGTTTGCATAAATAAGGTTGGCCCAAAAGACCACAAAATTCAAGGGGGGAAACATCACACAATACCTCATCTTTGAATGGATTGATTCCATAGGAAAGGAGGCACTGTTGGTTGATGCATAGATCTCTCCCTTGGCAGAGCCATCTGATGGTGTATGGTTGTAAGTGTGTTGATTTCGGAAGATCCAACTACTTGATGACCTTTGATGATATGAGGTTCTTCTGGATACCGCTATCAACAATGAAGTGTAGTGGAGTACCCTTCACCCACATATGTGAATGCAAGATGCACTTACCTTCCTCTGGTTCATTAGGTTCATCAGGATGGAACTTGGTGGTGGTAGAAATGGTGGCACTGGGTTCTACATCAATGATCCGCCTCCCTTTTTCTAGTTATGACTCAGAGTCAGAGCCTACATCTGATTCATAGGATTTCACCTCATCCACCAATGACTTCTTTGAGCGACATTCAATGGTGTTATGCTAGGGGCTCTTATGGAACTCGCACCATTTCCTAGTGTCTTTATTTTTCTTCCCATTATCCTTATTTGTTTACGATTTGGACTGGTTTTCCTAAGGATGCCCATCCTTTCTATTCCCTTTGTTCTGCGGATTGGGGCCGCCTTTTCCCTACTTCTTTTGTGATGGGTTTATAGAGCCAAACTGTCGCATCTTTAGTTTAAGCTTCTGCTCAATTTTGACAACATATCGATAGACTGCGCCCAAGGATGAAATCTCTAG
Organism: Picea sitchensis; assembly: GCA_010110895.2. Taxonomy (NCBI): domain Eukaryota; kingdom Viridiplantae; phylum Streptophyta; class Pinopsida; order Pinales; family Pinaceae; genus Picea; species Picea sitchensis. The sequence goes on from SNQJ01S0040197.1 coordinate 88,387, forward strand.
AAAGTCCATTTATATTTGGATGTATCTATGCAAACCCTTCCGGTACTTGAGAACCATATTTCTCTCAGAGTCTTTGATACCTATCTTGGTGCACAAGGTATGGAATACATTGGTGAACTCGTGCACTGTTTGGTCCCTTTCCTACCACAATATGGTCCATCTTTTATATAAGTCGTCATAACTTCCAAGAGGGTAGTATTGTTCCTTAATAACATCCCTGAAGGAACCCTAAGTGGGTGAAAATACAAATAATGTAGATCCCTCTGTTTCCTTTTTCTCATAGAAATTCTTCCACCAATCTTTGACATGGGGGAAGGAGCACAAATGTAATCTTTTCTCTATCGGAAAAGTTGTGGATAGAGAAATACCCTTCCAGAAGGTTTAACCATTTATCTACAACATTTGCATCTATTTGAACTTCGAATATAGGAATATAAAAATTGATCTGTACCTTTAAGGGGGTGGTGCCTCCACTTGAGTTGGATGCATCTCTTTTCGGCAGCTATCAAAGGATTTGTGATAAGTTGTCAATCATCTCGTTCTTTTGTCACTCGAGGGCTTCCTTGAGCAATGTTTTGAAAGGATCTTCTTTCCCATTGTTGTTATTTTCTCCCACCATGGAAATTTTCTTGGGCATGTGAGAGAAGTTTTCCTCAATATAAACAATCTCGAGACCCAATTCTCTATACCCTTACCTCGTCGGGGACATGCACTAAAAATGATAAGGAGAAGACCGATCTGATACCACTGATCCAGATTTATGAGAGGAATGAAATGAAAACACAAATATATAATATTAACATAGAGACACAGTGAATACTAACAAAGATACATTAAAACTTGACTTCTATTAAATAATAAATATGTTGAAACTATAAAATGTAGACTGAAACAAGCTTGTTAGAATGGTGGAAGCTTATCTCTGAGAAGAGATATGACAACTATGCTTATTCACAAGAATATGAGTACACTGAGGCTCCAAAATCATTTTTACGTCAAAAATGAATCCCAAAACCCTAGACATCCAAAAACCTAACCCTAGGAGATGAAGCGCCAAAATTCATGTGGGCCTCATTGGGTTAAGTCGGTACATCAACTTCCTAGAGTCGTAACTTTTGCATACAATCTTTATTTTAGGCACACAATAGCCCGTTGGAAAGTTATATATGAGGGATACACATTATGCCATCACACTTTGACTTCGTCTACAATGTGATTGTGTTGGGCATAAAAAACGTTGTTTAGGGCCTCAAAACGGTCTGGGAAGTTTAAGACCCGAAAAGCTAGAAACAAACTGCCAAGATGAAAATTGAATCTGCCAAGATGAAATATGTATGTGAGCTAGTTGGAATAGGTGGGTGGCCAACAATATCCACCTGGATAAGATTTGGATTTAACTTCTTCCTATCATTTCTTTTCAACAACATCCTCCTTCTTCTATAATTTCTCTCTCTTCCTTATTTTATTATATGCGGCAGCCTCCTTAGCTTCTCCCTGTTTTCTTTGTTCAACTTCCTTGGGTTCCTTCTAAATTTTTTTTCCTCAGCCTTGGTCTCCACAACAGATTTTCTTTCCTCTCTTCTTCCACTGCTTCATCTGACTTAGAAGACGAAGTTGTAATCATGGTTGTTGTTGTTTCCTCTTCTTCATCTTTCTTTTGTGCCTCTTCATGGGCCTTCTCCTCATCTGAAATCCTTCCTATCATTTTTCCTTTTCATCGGAAGATAAATTCATGCTAAGTTCATGTATAAAAGTGGATTTATTATTCTTCCCACTTGGTTGATGTGTACTCCCATCTGTGTCTGTGCTTGCTGCAATATTCCTTGACTATGTTCTTAGGATCATGCCTTTGGAATCTCTCTTCTCCGAAGAAAAATGATAACAATGTGTCCAACTTATCTTTAGCCTATTTAATGTCTCTGAAGGAGTACGGTACAACCCATAATGGTAAAGGAGGCCAAATTTCCTTCTTATCTTTGTAGAGTGCTTCTCTGACTTTGTGGATTACGACCTGATATGCGATCTCCTACAATACTAAACCATTAGGTATAGATATGGGGAGAAAATGAGGATCTTTAGTGGCTCCATATACCCTTATATATGTCCCATATACCAATATCTTGTTTTTCATACTATTGTCAATTGGTCCTTGTCATTCATGCAAGGCGTAGGTGAATCGAAGATGAACTAGTACAGGGGTACTAGGAAGTAATCATAAATTTTGTGATACTTATATATGTATTTATTCTCCCAATGAAATTTGTAGTAGATGTGTATGGGAGGGTTGGTTGTCTTCCAGATGCAACCCATATTGGGATATTGGTGGACTACACATACCATTTCCAAAAGGTAGGATGATTTGTGAAAACTGGGAAACTCATCGAGGGTGATTTCCTTGGCCGCTTTGAGAAAACATTCCAAGGTTGTTGATAGAATATCATCCCAATTGAAGGATGACCCAATGTCAGTGATGTAATATATGAGGGGCACCAGAGATAAGGTGAAATTTGAAGCATAATGTTCTTCATACAACTTACACAACATTGTTACCACGTACTGATACACCATCCTCATCGAGCCAATGGGATATTTGTTCGAGGGTCTTATTTTGAATGTCTTGTTGGGATTGTACTAGATTTTGCACAAATATTTTTCCTTGTGCATAAATTTCTTAATAAGATCTTTGTCCAATGACAAATCCCCTTTATCAAAGTGATAGTATGATGATATATCCTTTTCTTTGAATGATTTTATGGGGTGTTCCTTCGCATTGAGGATGTATCTATTTTCTATATATACCTACCACACTATCCATGAAATTTCGTCTGCACATGGAAATACCATTGCATGGGTTGCCACCCTATGTAATTTTGATTTCCTGATAATTTTGGAGATTTTGAGCTCAAGGTCATCTTCTTCTTTTAGAGGGAAACTCTGGTTCTTGAATATTTGGAAGACTTTTCCCCACTTGAATGAAGTCCCCTTCTCTATAAATCTTGTTTTATCGTCATACATTGGCCCTAGGGTGTTTGTATCTTCTTCTTGATGGCTTCCTCTTGCAGAGGCCTCTATCATAGGAGCTTTGCATGTAGTATTCTTGTGGGATGACATGATTAAATATTAAACAGACATATTCATCATCAATACATCAAACCATTAATGTTAAATAAGTCATGAAATAAAGAACCAGGCACTAGTCTCTGAAATCATGTGATTTTTTGGGATTTTGGGTAGAATCAGGAGATTAATGATAAATTCGTCAATGCAAACCTGTATCAGTGTCTGAGGATCTACTTGTGCCAATATTGGGAGGATAATTAATCTAAATAGGAGAGGAGAATGGGAGACATGATGAGAGTTTGGTCAATATTAGTTTAAGTGTCTACTGGAAAAACAAAAATTTGGTGTATCGACATCAATGACACCAACTTCACCAGTATGAAAATGATAATACCCCACAAAGTTAGTATTAAATTCACTAGTAAATGGGAGGTGGTATCAGTGGAGATATTAGAAACATCTCTGGAATGTGAATGATGGTATTGGTGGAGTTCTTGTGAAGTGTGTTGATACATAAAGGGTTAGTACCAGAGACAATGGTATTAACTTCACTAGCATGTAAAAAATAGTATCGTCGGGGTTTATATAAACTTTTCCAACACGATATGGATAGTATTGTAGATTATTAGTCAAGCCATGCAAATAACACAAAGTCTAGTACCAAAATCCATCATATAAAATTCATTGGAAGTTCCAGAGAGGCTCATATGAACTTTGTGAGCATGCAAGAGAGAGTATTGACGATAATGGCCAGAAGTTCACTGGTACAGGATCATGGGTGTTGGAAAGAATAGAAAGAATTTTTCTAGTGAATGAAGGGAAGTACCGATGAGGTTCACATAAACCTTGCCAATAAACTATTGGAATCAAAATGGCAATGTCCTCAAACCAAACCAAAAAAATGACGCCTTAGAGACTATGGGAATTAGTGCATGTGCTTAGGGTTTGGCCAATTCATGCCAAAGGGAGACCCCTTCGATGCCCATGAATTGGTTGAATTGTTGGAAATAGTGTCATTGATGTCATTGATGTGATGATAATTTGGTATGATGAATTTTCATTGATATCAATAGTATTATGGTTGATGTCAAATAGTTGGACGATGTGCAGAGATAAAAGCTCAAGAGGGTTAGCGAATAAAGATCAAAGCTCAAAAGAGATGGTGCGATGAATTGTGGAGAGCGAAAGAAGAATTAAATGACTTGTGAGTTATAATCCCACAATCGGTCTAGATCATCAGATCTCATAAACTCAAATATCAACGACTGTGGTTGATCCAACAAACGATCAGATTAAGTCAAATTAAATCGTGACTGTCGGATGCGAAATCACCATATCAATGGAAGGAATAGATTGCGAAGATCGAAAGGAGAATTACATATCGTTCTATTTCCAATCCCACAATCAGTCAAGTCTGTCAGATCTTATAGCTTCGAAGATCGACGATTGTGGTTGACTCACCAACAACGCACAACCTCAAATTGCAGAGTTTAGGTGACTAGTTAAATCACTCGCAAGTTGTGGTTCCAAAATCATCCTTGATCGTTAATCTGCATCGAGAGTCTTCATGATCATTGGATCACCTCAAATGGAAGGATAGGATAAGCGGGGAAAAACAATTGACAATTCGATTATCTGAATATTTGTCAGCCATCGGATCACTTTGAGTGGAAGGATAGGATAAGAAAAGATGGAGGGACGTTAGACTTAAACCAAGGCAAAGAAACATCGCAGAAAGATCTAGCCATCGATATAAGATCTTGATCAAACAAACATAATTCACTTTAGGTCTAAATATGTGAGGAGGTTATGCTTTGGGAATCTGACTTCAGAAGATTTTTGAAATCAAGATATTGAAATACCTGAAGTGCCGAAAGCCAAAATTCTGAAGTCACTCTCAGTCATCGATATGAGATACCCTTTAGATGCTATTCTGGTCGTTAGATCAAGGAGATGAATATGTGTAACATCGAGATATCTAAGTCAGCAGACCACGTCAGTAGGAACATGTGACAAATCACATTGAGAGACCACGTAAGAAAGGACACGTGGCATAGTCAGATAATGGAAAGTTTCAAGTTGAAATCATCATTTCAGGTACGTGTAAATCAAGAATCAGAGTGACATGTGATAGACACTCGGATCATGCCACATCATCAAGTGGCATAAACAAGTTATGTCACTCTGGGAGTTTTACTTTGATAATTTCACCACTAGCAGATGCCCTAAGTCCCGAAGTCCCGAATGCCAAAGTCCCGAAGTGGACACGAGTTGTCCAATCTGAAGATCGTTTCGGGTGTATTCTCAACTGTTGATCATATTACAGTGGAAGGATAGTGTAAGTAGAATAGAAAAAGTCCTGGAGTAAATGGTGTCCATCCATCTAAATGCTTTATTAAGTCCTAGCCTTCAGATTAAGCAATTAAAGGATAAGTGTAAGGATCGAACATGACCATTGATATGGTTATGTGAAAGAAAAGTGAATCGTCTGATTTGTTCGACGAAATCTTATTCGAAAATTTGAAAAGTTGAAATCCCAAAGTCCTGAATGATGAAGTCTCGAATTCCTGACTGTCGTCCATCTCATCAAGGGATTAAATTGTGACCGTTGATTTGATAAGATCTCAAGCACTCGTTTGGCCTTGCGTCTGGTCACCGCCATTGGTCATATGGAATAAGAGATTAAAAAGGTAGGATATAATACGTCGCTAAATTGATAATCCTGTGGTTTTGTATCACTCGATCACATGTAATGGTTTGAAGGAAGTTAAAAGGACGAAATTGATCCATAAATGTGATCAGTTTATGAAAAATCCTTCATGATAAAAATGTTAAAACAATGATTATGGTTAAGTTAAACGAAGAGGTGCAATGGTCCAAATAAAGGGAAACAATGTATAAAACTCATGTCATTTTGAATAATATATAAACGAGAAAGAGTGGTGAGAAGAAAGTGTCTCTGTAGTTCAAATCAAAAGATACATTAAATCACAGGAGTAGAGAAATATGCAGTAAAGACTTGATACAAAAGTTTTTTCCATATTCAGAAAATAAGGGTGGTTGGGTGGTGCAAGGGCAGGTTGGTGCCTGCAGAGGGAGTTGGTGCTTCCTTGTCAGTTGTAGTTGACTAAACAGGGGGTTGTAGCCTCCTACCAGTTGGTGCTGGTGAACAAGGGTGTGGGTGCATCTTGATCAGTTGGTGCTGATCGAAAAGGAAGAATATATTCCTTCTATGTAACATGTAAAACAAATTTTGTAGTTAATATAAAAGCGTTTGTGGTTTTTCCCAATTGGGTTCCACGATAAAATATTGTGTCAAAATTCTTTTTGCATAAATAAAATAAAATGATAAAATTATTATGTCGTTGATTCACCCCCCCCTCTCAGTGACAGGATCTGATCCTTCAATTGGTATCAGAGAAGGTCTCTTCACAAAAGGTTTAAATCACTTGAAGAGGAATATACATCAGAATGGATCAGTAGTTGAATATGTCATCAAAACCCCCCCTATTTAATGGTGAAGACTATGTCTTTTGGAGTGTTAGAATGAAAAGCTATCTAATGTCCATTGGACCGGAAGTATGTACATTAGTTGAAAATGGATATGATGTTCCAAAATCCACGCCCATAGAAGCAGAAGACAGGAAATTTTTTTGGGAACATGCAAAAGCCTTAAACACACTACAAGCTGGGCTGAGTAAGAAAATCTTTGCTAAGGTACTAAACTATAATAATGCAAAACAAATCTAGGATAAATTGGAAACTATATATGCAGGAGATACCAAGGTTAAGAGGGTCAAACTCCAAACTCTCAAAGTACAATATGAAGGCCTAAAAATGAAAGATGAGGAAAATATCTCTGAGTACTTCGAAAGAGTTGATAATATTATTAATTCAATCAGAGGATTAGGAGTAGAAGTATCAGACAATGAGCTAGTTGAAAAAATTCTAAGAACATTACCTATTCTATACAATCCTAAAGTGTATGCTCTTGAAGATCGAGAAAATCTAGATAAACTCACCATGGATGAATTGTATGGAATCCTCACA
>SNQJ01S0040198.1:0-52197 GCA_010110895.2 Picea sitchensis
GGATTAATCCCCATTGAGGATTAATCATGTCGGTAATTGTATAAGGACCAAATCCCCTTTTGCGGATTGGTCATCGGACAATTACAAAGTGCAGAATAAGAAGTTGTCCCCAACAGTTATAATGGAAGGGCCATAATTAATTAAAGGTGGGTTTACCCACCCAGTGTGAGAGGCCGGCCCTGCCAGATGGTGACTCTTCACACGTGCCAGATTGATATAAATAAGAGGCTAGTGCCTCACTTCTTAGACACACTTCACTTGCTCATTCTCTTATGAGGCAAGTTGCAATTACAAGTTGGAGAGAGGAGAAGAAGGATGGCACATCTCTTGAGGAGGACTTTTCTATATTGGTTTGAGTTATCTCTTGAACATTGTATAAGCTATTTATGATAAGGATGTTTTGTTGGGTTTTTCTTCCCCTAGAGGGTTTCCCAGGATAAATGTTCTGTCTCTTGTGGATGTGTATTTCTCAATGATCTTGTTCTTATGATGCTCTTATCTATTGAAATGCAAAGAACTATAATAATGGCATAAACATTAACATAAAGAACATGCATATTAAGTGCCTTTATTATTAGGTAATGGAGTCATTATTGTCTAAAACATTTGTTCAAAGAAACATATAAGACTAAATCCTTTCTTTTATTATAAATCTTATATAAGAAGTGATAAAGTTGTCAATAGGAAAAATTCATACATGATTGAATAAAGATTTCAAGAAAGGTTAATAAATAATTTCCTTATTAAAATTTAGTCAATAATTGTGTAAAGTAATCAATTTAAATTTAGTGTAAACACTAGACTTTTAACTGATTTTTTCAAGTAACTCAATAATTTGAAATTATTTAAATTTATTAATCCTAATCATACCATAATACAAAATTATTGAAAAATAATTAATAATAGAGTAACAATAAAGATATGTAAAAACAACCTTTACAAATATCACATATATTGCTTCACTACCAACAAGCATCCATAGCTCCGATATAGTTATTTGCATACCCCAAATTGAACTTCATTTCACCACTTCATTTTTATAATTTCATTTATTTTAGATGAGACAAATCATTTATAAATTTCATTTCATCATCTCTCTTTGAACAAGATGGGGGCAATCACTACTGAATTTCCTTTCACCATCTATCTTTAAATTTTATTCAATTGTTTTGAAGTGGGGGGAATCAATGTGTTAAATAATACAAGAGATGATATATGATTTTTTTATAAGATAAAGTAGGACTCAGTACATGTTAAAGAATACTTTGAGATTAATTTTCCCTCAATTCTAACTATACCTTTTCTAATAGGTAAATTTGTATGTTTTAATTTTTAATTAAATTTCAACCTTGAGAAAACTCATCAACTATAGTCTAATATCAAAGCTCGGTTTTCAAAATATTACCCTAAACATAATTTTTCGATCAAAATAAAGAAATTCATACACATTTTCACCAATCTTGTAAAACAAAATGTTTAAGTTTTAAATTCTATTGACTAGATCTATCATTTTTATAAATATACGAGTAAGATATAAAGGTTTAACTTCATTTATTCAAAACAAACAAACTGAAACTAATTTAAAATAAAATAAAATAATATATATATATATATATATATATATATATATATATGTATATATATATATATATATATATATATATATATATATATATATATATATACATGCATCAAAACAAACTTCCTAATTGATCACAAAACAAAATATAATTAAATTCTTCAACTATAAATTACTACCAGTTTGAAGAAATTTACCTAAGGAAACAAAATAACCTCAATTAGCCATAATTGGGTTTGTAATTCAAGGTTTAGCATAACTTAGAGGGATTTCAAAAGTAAAAATCAAATTGTGAGAAGAAATCAAAATTTCAATCGATCAGCAGAGATATATACAATGGAAACAAAAAACAAAAACAAAATTAATAAATGAAATGTTTTAAATATCATCCATTAAAAAACAAAATATAATTAAATTCTTCAACTATAAATTACTATCAGTTTGAAGAAATGTATTACCTAGGAAACAAAATAACACTCAATTAGCCATAATTGGGTTGTAATTCAAAAAATGAGTTGCTAACCCAAGAGGGATTTCAAAAGTAAAATCAAATTGTCAATTCCAATCCAATCCAACAGATATATACAATGGAAACAAAAAACAAAAACAAAAAATTAATAAATGAAATGTTTTAAATATCATCCATTAATAGACAATTCCAATATGTCACCATCAAGATTTTGAAGAGAGAAAAAGATTCTTCTTTCACCTGATGCAAGTTTATATGGTACAAACCATAAGGTATCGATTTTCCCATGTTTTCCAGGTTCGTCCCGTTTACTGTCCCATCTTAATACAAGATCACCAAGAACAAAATTTCTTTCATTTTCTCTTCTATCGAGAATAGTCTTTATTTTGTCATGATACTCCTCAAGATTTTCATTCACTTCCTCTCTAGTTTGTTGAACTACAATAATTTCGTTGATTTTCCTTGTCAAATCATTTGGCTCCTCCCCAATGTCTTTCAAAATAATTTCTTGAGAGGGAAAACATGATTAATAGGTAGAATTGCATCCATACCATAAACTAACTTATAAGGAGAAGCACCTGTTGATATTTTTGTGTTGATTCTGTTTTCCCAAAGAGAATATATCTAATGAGAATGCCAAGGTTTATTGTTGCCAGTCATAACCTTTTTAATAATTCTCATTCAATTTTTATTTGAATATTTTGCTAGACCATTTCCTTGAGGATAATATGAAGTAGAATGTTTCAGAATTATATTATAGTTCTGAACAAAATTAATCATTTCAATAGATTTAAATGCTTGAGCATTATCAATTATGAATTTTCTTGGACAAAAAAATAGGGTTAAAATATTTTCTTCAAGAACAATTATCACTATTGTTGTTAGCCTCGTAATCCTAAATTTCTATAGTCTAAATATTTTCGAGTATAAATGTTTTAAGAAATTACTTTATTCTAGTTTGTTAGGATAAGGACACCTAGATTCTATGTAAAGGACACCTATCATACTCATGTGATTATGTGATTGGTTGTTCTCCTAGTTTTTAGTTTAGAGTTGAGGTATATAAACTAGCTCTTTCTTCAAATGAGGTTAAGGAGTAGATTATGAATTCTCACTTTAGATTGTAATCAATTTTTTCCTTCTTAATAAAATTACGTGTCTAAGGACACTTTGTCAACATGGTATCAGAGCCATGGTGAAAATTGTGATGGAAGAAAATTGTTGATGGATCGACATAGCAAGGAAGACTTCTTGAAATTAATACAGATCTCTTCAAAATCAAGGGAAACGATACTGAGGCAATTTGTTGTTTTTTTTAAAATAAGGAAAATTGTTATTGTGATTGCAACAAATAATTTTTTTTATTAATTGATTCATCTTTTTGAGTGGTAAACTTGTAGATCTGCAAATTTCAAGTTTGTACATTTGATTAATTGCATATTTCTTTCCTATAAATCTAAAATATCTAGGTAGATAAAAGTGTACTTTTGCATTTGTTATTCAAATCTCATAGATCCATTGTTATTTTATTAAAAGGGCTCACTTGTAAAAAATTGTTTTAGATCATTTTATAAATATGGCAATTTAAATTCAGAGTTGTAGATTCTTTATTTCTATAAGTTTTCAGATCTGGTATGTATTGAGGTCTGTATCAAGGACCATATCAAGGTTTGTTTCAAGGACTGTATCAAGGACCAGATCATGAAGCATATCTGAATTTAACATAAATTCATTAGATTGAACCTCTGAAATCGGATCAGTGAAAACGAAGATTCAAATTTGTCTCAATTGGATCTGGATCCCATGGAAAAGAAATCCCTCTGGAGATCTCGTGCACAAGAGCTAACACATTTTCTATTACTATTGCATTACCATAATTAAAACACAGATATGAGGAAATATCCTCTTTTTCAGATATGAGGCGTTATTTTTTCTGCACCCGTAGCCATAACACGAATTCAAAAATTATAGCGTTCAGTTAGTAAGTGTTTCACCTTCCCAGTGGTCGAATTTGATATGGAACGAACGAAACAAGCGAGATCCACCTGTGAATTTGTGTGGATTGAATCTGGTACCTCATCCTTCAAAAGTAGAATAAACCCTAGTGATTAACTGGCTAGAGGAGTTGAGAGAGGAAGAGATTGAATTTGTGTGTTATCTGGATCATATATGGATCATAAATTATAGAACTCATTTGAATCTGAGTTTTTTATCCGAGATCTAAAATTCATTGGGATCAAACGCATCTTCATCCAATCGTGAATCATACTGGTGATATTTCACCCACTAGGATCTCTTATGCATGTCAAAAGTACTGTTGTGTGTCCTATTTGAAGCCCCTTCATCATGATATTGATGGGCGTTCTTTGATCTGTTATGAAAATTACCAAAATCATTGCAATTTTTTTTTTGTTCATATTGATGTTTGAATTGAGGTTTGGATTGAGGACCAGATTGAGTTCCGGATTGAGGTCCGGATTGAGGACTGGATTGAAGTGTTTTTTGTTTTTTTTATACATTTGAATTTTAATATTTTAAGTCATTGATGACTTTGGTTTAAGTGGGGGAACATTTTATTACTTGTATAAGGCTATCTATCTTATAAAAAGGGTCAAACTTTGAAATTTTTTACTGTAGTTGATCCGGATTTTATGAGAAGAATGAGATGAATACATATTATTAAAAGATTCTTAACACAAAATAACATAGATATAGTAAAATTGATTTTCTATTCAATAAGGAAATAAGTTGAAACTGTAAAATGCAGTGAAAAACAAGCTTGTTGGAATAGTGGCAGCTTATCTCTGAGAAGAGATGTGACTGTTGTGCTCATTCGCAAGAAGATGATTAAAATGAGGCTTTGAAGGCCTTTCTACAATAAACAGGAATTTCAAAAACCCTATACATCCAAAAACCTAACCCTAGGAGATGAAGCGCCAAAAGTCATGTGGGCCTCGTTTGGGTAAGTTAGTACATCAACTTCCCGGGGTCATAACTTTTGCATACGATTTCCATTTTAGGCACACGATATCCCATTGGAAAGGTATATCCGAGGACTAAATATTTTGTTGTTATTTATAAATGATCATTTTCAATTGTGGTGAGTCCTAAGAGAATTGTTTAGGGCCTCAAAACAACCCCGCAAGTCAGAGACCTGAAAACTAGGAAACAAACTACCAAATTGGAAAATTGCCAAAATGAACCACTTGAAATAGGTGGGAGGCCACCAAAATCCATATAGATCAATCCTCCCCCCTTATGAATAAATGGTATCCATTGCGTTGAGTTCCCTTATCAGATGAGAAAAATTCTGTTGAATTTGGCCCCGGTGAGCCACTTACCTTGGTGCAGGATCTTCCCTACTTTGACAACTCGATAAAGTTGGATCCTTTCTTGTTGGGTGACCTTGATCTATGTGTCCACAATGTTATCACTGGATTCCTATTTCATGAAGTTATGGTTGAGCTCTATTGGTGTCAACTGCTCCGTTATCTTTGAAGTGTCCAATAATGGTGGGAAATATGGCTGAAGGAGAGCCACATTGAAGACTGGGTGTCGGTCAAGGACAAGGGTAATGTTGAGAAAACAATCATTGTCACCCACAACCTTGGTGATGGAAAATGGCCCATACCAGAGTGGGAGAAGCTTCTGATGGGGCCCTGTAAGTTGTTCTTTCTGCAAGTGCAACCAAACTTTTTCGCCCACCTGAAACTTATGTGGAACCCGGTGTTGATAATGGCATTTCTTGTACTTGGCAATGGACTTATGTAAAATATCTTGAACCTATTGGCAGATGTGATGGATCCTCTCAATGAATTGGGTGGCTTTGTTAGCTTCTGGAGGATAAGGAGATGAGTCGATCGAGGAGTTCTCCAAGGGTAGTGCAACATCCATGGGGCCCAATGGTTGGAATCCCAACCCCACCTAAAAGGGGTTGTGGCCAGTTGAGCCATGCAGGGCTCGATTGTAGCTATGCTCAAAATAGGGAATAATCTCATCCCATGTACAAGGGTGCTTGGAATTGTACATGCACAGGATATATACGATCATACGATTAGTGAGCCCAATTTGGCCATCTATCTGGGGGTGGAAAGCAATGGATTTGGTGAGCTTGGTATCCAACAGTGACCAGAGGGTCAACCAGAATGCGCTTAGGAACCAATTTTACCAATATGAGAAAATGGTTTGTGGGATCCGAAAGTGTACCCAGATGTGTTCAAAGAAGATCTTGGCAATGGCCTCTGCAGTGATGCTCTTCTTACAGGCGTCCAGAATCGCTATCTTGTAAAAGTGATCAACAACCACAAAAAACCAGTTATTTCCCCTCTTGGTGGAAGAGAGGCCTGACATGTAGTCCATTGACATGGATTACCACAGCTTGTTAGGAGTAGGAAGAGGAGTGTACATGGCCTGTTTCTTAGTGTTCAATTTGGAAATAGCGCAGGTGGTGCATGACCTGATATACTTGCTGACATCCTGTCGAAGTTTCAGCTAGTAGAAATGTTTTTACAACACTACCACTATCTTTTCAATGCTAAAGTGTCCTACCACCAAACTATAGCGAAATTTCCAAATAAGCTTCAAGGGATCACTTGATGGAACAAAAAGATGGCCCATAGGACATAATATCCCATCATGATGATGGAAATTAGCAACCACTGAGTTTTCTCCCAACATTTGGTAGGTGGTGGAGAAGTCAGGGTCCGTCTCATAGAGGTGGGGCCATCTAGTGGTGTAGGGTTGCGGTTTCGGTTTTGTCGGTAGGGCCAGCCGCTTGACGACCTCTGCTGAGATGATTTTCTTCTGGCTACCTCTATCAATGATGAAGTGCAATGGGGTACCTTTTACCCACATCTGTGAATGGAAAAGGTGTTCACCTTCTTCTGACTCGTCTGGTTCACCAGGCTGGAGATTGGTGGTAGAAAAGGTGAAACTATGTTCCACATCAATGATCCATCTTCCCCTTTCTAGTTCTGACTCAGAGTCAGAACCCACATCTAATTCAGAGGATTTCACTTAGGCCACCAACAACATCTTTGAGCGACAATCAACATTCTTTGAGCCACTTCTCTGTATCCTTATTTGTATTTTTGATGTCCTTGTTTGATTGCGGATTGGACGGGTTGTCCTAATACTCTCCATATTTTCTTTGTCCTATGATCTATATTTTGGGGAAGCCCTTTCCTGGTTTTTGCTGCGAGGGGTTACCACGCCCAAATTGTCACATCTTTTGTTTGATCTACTGCTTGATTTTGATGGCATATCAATAGGTCACGCCTAAGGACGAGATGTCTAGAAATTCCATTTTGGTCTAGATGTATCTATGCAGAGCACCGCGATACTTTAGCACCATATGTTTCTCTGAATCTTTAATACCTGACTTGGTGCTCAGGGTATGGAATATATTTATGAAATCTGACACTACTTGGTCTCTTTCTTGCCGCAGTGTGGTCCATTTGGTATAAAAGTCGTCATAACTTCTGACGGGGTATTATTGTACCTTAATATCATCCCTGAAGGATTCCCAAGTGGCTGTGAATTTAAATAATGGGGTTTCCTCTGTTTCCTTTTGGTCACAGAAAGTTTCCCACCAATCTTTGACATGGGGAATGAATTTGAGGAGCCCAAAAGTAATTTTTTCTCTATTTGAAAAGTTATGTAGAGAAAAATAAACTTCTATTAGATTCAACCACTTTTCTACAACATCTGCATCTATCTGATCTTCAAATATAGGAATATCAAAGTTGATTTGTACCTTGAAGGGGGAGTCACTTGTTGGTAGCCGCCAAAGGATTTTCCCAAAACTATCCATCATCTTGTTCCTCTGTTGCATGAGGGCTTCCTCAAGAAGCATTTTGAAAGGATCTCTTGTCCCTTCATATTTCTTTTATCCTTCCATGAGAGGTTATTTGGGAGTGTGATAGATTTTTTCCTCAAGAGAAACAGTCTCGAGACCCAATTCTTTGTACCTTGACCTCATTGGGGGCATGCATTAAGACAATAAGGAGAATACCTCTCTGATACCACTGATATAGATTTTATGAGTAGAACGAGATGAATACAAATTCTTAAAATATTCTTAACACAGAATAACAAAGATACAATAAAACTGGTTTTCTATTCAATAAGGAAATAAGTTGGAATTGTAAAATGCAGCGAAAAACAAGCTTGATTGAATGGTGGTAGTTTATCTCTAAGAAGAGATGTGATGATTGTGCTCAGTCGTAAGAAGATGATTACAGTGAGGCTATGAAGGCATTTTTACAATAAAAAAGAATGTCAAAAACCCTATACATCAAAAAACCTAACCCTAGGAGATGAAGCGCCAAAAGTCATGTGGGCCCCATTTGGGTAAGTTAGTACATCAACTTCCTAGGGTTGTAACTTTTTCATACGATCTCCATTTTAGGTGCACAATAGCCCATTGGAAAGGTCTATTCAAGGACTAGACATTTTGTTTCGATTTATCAATGATCATTGTCGACCATGGAAAGACCTAAAAGAGTTGTTTAGGGCCTCAAAACAATCCCGGAAGTGAGGGACCCAAAAACTAGGAAAACAACTGCCAAAATGAAGCAGTTGGAATAGGTGGGAGGACACCGAAATCCATCTGGATCAGTAGTATTGAATTCTCACAAGTTGAGAAGAGTCCATTAAAATACTCTTGCAAAATCCATTTCCAACGAGGCTTTTAAAGCGTCAAGGCCAAGCCCTTAAAAGTACTCTTTTTGCGTGGATTCTATACTCTCTCTTTCTAACGCCTTGTGTCTCCTTTTTAAAGTTTTTTTCAAATCTTGCAACAAAAATCATGTCTATATTAATCAATCTATTCACATAATCAGATAATTTAGATGGACCCAAGAATGAAAAATCGTGGAGTCGACACATGCAGAACACTTTGATCTGTAATGAATTATGGCTTGACATATGTGATGGTGATACTGCTCCAACTAAGCCAACCAATGCTACCTCTTTAGAAAAATGGAATTTGAAAGATGGAAAATCAGTTTCTTTGCTACATTCTTTTGTAAATGAATACATGTTTGTTCATATTAAGAATTCCAAAGATGCATGGTCTGCCTGGAATCTGTTAAAGAAGATTTTTGATACTCCTGTTGCATCTCATAGAGTAGATCTACAAACAAAATTTATTAAACAAATATTAGCAGACAATGGTGATGTATCAGAATACATTTCAAGGATTAAGAACATTCATCAGGAAATTATCAAAGGTGGTTTTCCTAAATGTGAAGATAGTTTTCTAGTCTCCATTGTAATAAATCACTTGCCTCCATATTATAAGGATTTTCTTGAGGCTTTGAAAATAACTGATAAGTTATCAATTGTGACTTTTGATTCACTTAGTGAATTAATGGCTCAACATAGTAAATCTTTTGGAAAGAAAAACAATCAATAAAAGATCTTATTTTCACTAAAAATGAAAGTTCTAAAGGAAGAGGAAAATCAAATTTTGGAAATTTTCAGAATCAATCTTCTAATTGAATTCGTGGCATAGGTCGTGGTCAAGGTAGAGGTCATATCAATTTTAATCAACAAAATTCTCAAAGTAATCCTCCCAACAATAAAGCACAGTTAGGAACGGGAAGAAATTTCAATAAAGTAAGATGTAAAAGATGTTTAAAGATGGGTAATTATGCAACAAATGGTCTTACAAGCAATGATCAATTTCCAAAGTTTAAGTAGACATCAAATTCAAATCCTCAACAATCAAATCAATATGCAGAAGATTGATATTAACAGGATGATCAATATGAATATGTTTTTTCAGCAATTTAGCATGTAGATTCATTTGAAAATGATTTGAAATTGGACACAGAGGCTGCTAAGCATATGACTTATCACAGAGACGATGTTTTGAATTACAAATATTTTCAACTAAATACCATTTATTTAGATGATAATACAACTCATATACCTCAAGGAAAAGGTTCAGTGAATTTGTTTTTCTCTGGAATTGGTGAAAAATGGATTTCAAATGTTTGGTATATACCATCTTTTAAGAAACATTTGTTATCCTTAGTCACAATCATGCAAGTTGGACATAAAATTTTCATGCAAGATGGTTTGGTGAAGATTAATTCAGAGAAGGATAACTTGAAAACAATAATGACTAGATATGAATATAGGAAGTTACTTAGAATGAATGGGAAATTTATCCAAATAAAGCAAGAGGTTGCAGCAATAGTGAATTCTGAAATGTCTTCATTCAGATTATGAAATTTTCGATTTGGTCACTTAAACTTTGATACTCTTTTGAAACTTAAGTCTCAATATTTGGTAAAGGGTTTTCCCACTTTAAATAAAGAAAATTCCAAGTTTGAAGCTTCTATTTTAGGCAATCAAAAGAGAGAATCGTTTCCAACCAGCTCATGGCGACAAACAAAGTATTTGGAGTTGATTCACAGTGATATATGTGTTCCAATGGAATCTTCTTTTGGTGGATGTCGATACTTTATATTGTTTATTGATGACCACAGTATAATGACATGGGTGTAATGTTTAGAGGAAAATTTTGAATCTTTTGAAAAGTTTGTTTATTTTCAACACATGAATGAAGATTAAACTAGAGAAAAGATTGCTTCTTTGAGAACTGATAATGGAGGTGAATTCACTTCAACTAAATTCAATGATTATTGTAGAAAAAATGGAATTAAGAAGAAACTAATAAATTCCTATACTCCACAATGAAATGTAGTTACTGAAAGGATGAACAAAATGCTCATGGGTATTGTAAGATCTATGATGCAGTTTAAGGGGTTGGGCACAAAATATTGTGCTAAAGGAGTACATACTGCAATGTATCTCAGAAATTGATCACCTACATAAAATTTAGATGGAAAAACACCTTATGAATCTTGGTATGGTTTTATGACCAAGTGATGCAGGAGCATCGCCCCAAGCCAGCTACGTGCCAGCCAGCCAGCACAACAACTGCACATTCAATGGAAGGAGAGAGGCCCAGCCCTCTCATTGTTCAAATTTTGAAATTGTATTAAATGTTGTAAGGCCGAAGAGCCAAAAGCCATGCATGTACGTTGTCTTTAGATAAACGTTTCCTTAAATGGTTGTAAGGTTGATATATATATCCGATTCGGACTAGACATCCATTCAATGTAATTGAATGTAAATTAATTAGAGTTGGTGAGGATGGAGTGAAGCGCTCGAGGAGCCCCCTTTTGTAAAAAGATCTTATTTTTTTCTTCAGTTAAGTCAGAGAAGAACAGAGAATAGGTTAGATAGGAGAGGAGAGCCGAGACTCTATTGCAGTCTGAGCCCAAACACATTGTAATCATGCATTCTTGATTAATACAAACAGAGCATTTTTTCCTACATGTTGTTATTCACATGTTTGTGAGTTCATGAATGAATGTATTTAGGTGTTGATGATATGTTGTATATGTATGTTAGATGTGCACTTGCAGGGATAGATATATTTTCCTATATGAGAGTTCTTTGATTTCAGGTTTGGATTCTTTATGGTTTTAGGCAAGAGTGCATGACATAGTAATCTGGTCTCTGAAAACCAGTGCATGAGTGCACTTTTGAATTCTGCAGAATTTCAGACGAAGACATGCCAAAAGGGCACATCAGCTGGATTCACTGACTCAGGGAGAAACCACAAGGTTGTTGAACACCTTGGAGGTCAAACTGTGCAGAGGAGAGCATAGAGAGGAGAAGCAGAATTGTTGAGAATTCTGTAAAGGCTCTTCCAGAAGAGCATTGAGCAAATGCACAGGATGCATTGAGGAGAACTCTATTTTAAGTTCGGTGAGAAGATAGAGTCAATGAGGATTCTGGAGATCTCTGTCAGGTGGGCATTGAGTTGGTGCAAGTGTGCACAGAAGGAAATCTTGTTTGAGTTCAGAGAGAAGAGAAGTATCATAGGAGGAGCCACTCACAGGGTTACTGAACACCCTGTAGGCTTAGCAAAGCATGCTTGAGCAGGAATTTGCCAGAGGGAACTTACATCCCTTCAAGGAGAGAAAGGGATATATACACCTTGAGGTCAGAGCCACAGAAAATCTCAAAAGAGATAGCACCATTTCGTGCAAAGGTCCTGCAAGAGGTTGCAGAGTTCGAAGGAACCTTTGAGGTTCAGAGAAATAAATCTCAAGAGGAGGAACACCTCTTAGAATATAGGTGAGAGCCAAGGTTAGGGTTCACAACAAAGACAAAGGCAGAGGCCTTTTGGAGCAAGAAATATTACAAGGGAAAGGAAGAAGGGCATGCTCAAGGTAGAGCACAACTGTCATTAGATCAGTTGGAGAGGCAAGATCTGGGTGGTTAAATTCTACGTCCAGATGCATGTAGGAAAGCACAAAAGGCAGAGAAACAAATCTGGGTCGCCAGATCTAGTGCAAAGGATCGATAGCCATCGGATTCGTAGGAAGGCGCACGGACTTTAACCTCTAGGAGGTCGCATAGGAGAAGAACTGAAACGGATGGTGGAGACACTTCGTGGAGAAGTGTCAAAATCCTGTGGACCATTGGATCTCTTAGATCTATGAGAAGGGTAAGGATGAGCATTTTTATCATTCAGGAGCTCAGGAGGAGTAGCGACTGTTGGATGAGAGGCATCAGGAGCCGTTGATCCCCCTTTGGTGTGGAATTTTGGCATTTCGGCATTTTGGGGTTCGACATTTCGACATTTATGATGACAAGGAGCCAGGGCACTTTGCATTGAAAACCCTGAAGTCGTGAAACATGACGTGTCTTTGGAGTAGGGTTGTGGTCACGGAGGAAGCAGTCACATGGACCAATATTTGGTCAGGGGATAATCGTTGTTGAGCCCATTTCGACATTTTGGCATTTCAGAGTTTGGGGTTTGGAGTGACAAGTGATTTTGGAATCATTGTATTGTGAACTCCCGGTTCACGAAACTCTGAAAAGATCTGGACCATTTGATCAGACTCATCGAAATCCGTTGGATTTCATGTGCGAATTACCATATCGTAATTCGAGGATTGGAGTGATGAGAGATTTTGGAGTCACTGCATCATGAACTCCTGGTTTGCGAAATCCCTAAAATCTAAGTATGCCACTGAATTGTTAAAGAAATTTGGCATGGAAGATTGTAAACCTTCTCTTATCCCCATGGAGAAAATATTGAAACTTTCAAAATTTGAAGGGGAGGAATTGGTAAACAGTACAAAGTACAGGAAATTGGTTGGAAGTCTCATTTATTTGAAAAATACTCGACCATATTTTTCATAGTCAGTCAATATAATTTCAATTTTTATGCAGGAACCAAGCGAAAGTCACTGGAATTCAGCAAAAATGGTACTAAGATACATTCAAGGTACAAAATATTTTGGTCTTCTCTACAAAAGGAACAAAATTTTTACATGTGTTGGATATTCAGATGTTGATTTTGTAGGTGACATTGATGATAGAACATCCATTTCCAGTTATTTAATGAACATGGGTTCATAAACAATATCTTGGAATTGTAAAAAGAAGACAACAATTTCCAGTTCTTCAGCAAAGGTAGAGTACATATCATCTTGGGAAGCAACATGTGAGAATGTATGGATATGCAAAATTACCTTATTTAAACTCAGAAATCATCAATTACCTTATTGATTGACAATGAGTCGTAAATACAGATTTCCAAGAATCCATTATTTCATTCAAATACTAAACATGTCGAAACCAAGTACCACTTAAACATATCGCTCATCATCAAAGACATTATAAAGCCTCATTTTTGTCCATCTAAAGCTCAAACTTAAGATATTTTTACCAAACCTCTTGGTAGAATAAAGTTCACTAAGTTCAAAGATGAACTTGGTATTTGTAAAAATGAACTTATGGATTAAAGGGGTGATTGTTAGCCTCATAATCCTAAACTTCTATAGTCTAAGTATTTTCTAGCATAAATGTTTTTAGAAATTACTTTATTCTAGTTCTTTAGGATAAGGACACTTAGCTTCTATGTAAAGGACACCTATCATACTCATGTGATTGGTTGTTCTCCTTGTTTTTAGTTTAGAGTTGAGCTATATAAATTATCTCTCTCTTCAAGTGAGGTTAAGGAGTAGATTATGAATTCTCACTTCAAATTGTAATCAATTTTTTCCTTATTAAAAAAATTACGTGTCTGACGACACTTTGTCAACAATTTCATCAGTGGCAAATCTGGTAGGAATTTCTTCCACACATTTAGTGAAATAGTCTGTTGCAATTAAAATCCACTTTTGTTGAGCACTAGATTAAGGATGAATTTCACCTATGAAATCAAGACCCCATAGTTCAAATGATGCTTAAATGTTTATTGGCACTAATGGTAAAGAAGGAATTTTTTGTTTTCCAGCAAAAAAAATGGCATTCTTCACAAGATCTAACTTTTTCATTTACATTATAAAATAATTTAGACCAATAATATCTAATCGTTAAGATTTTGTAAGTTATATCCCTCCATGCATGATGAAATCCAAAAATTCCTTTATGAAACTCATCTATATTCCTTTCAGTTTCATTTTCAACAAGATAGTTTAGGAGAAAACCCAAAGGATCTTTCCAATTTTTTTTATATTGTATAATGCATTATAAAATGGATTGCAACTTAAGAGTTCTATCATTATATGGACTTAAATATGATGGGAATTGAAGAATTTGTAAGTAGACAACAATATATTTATACCAAGGTGAAGAAGGAAATTTATCATTTACCTAATTTAAATGTTGTTGTGCAATATTTTCCTCCAACTTTGGTATAAAAATTTTAGGCGTTGATGAGATGAGATTAATTCCAAGAATTGTGCAATTAGATTTAGCCAATAATTTTTCTATACCTTCACATTTAATTAATTTAGTGGGATTTATTTCAATATCATATTCTTGAATATTGGCCAACCATTTACCTCTTCTTCCATTATCATCTGGTTGACTCATAATTTCTTTTATAGTGCTATTCAGAACATATGAAATTACTTTGGAGTTTAAAATATAAGTTCTAAAATATTTTAGAGATTTAACCATTGCATAAACTTTTTTTCCTAAAATATTGTATTTCAAATATGAATCCCTTAGACTTTTACTAAAAGAGGCAATTGGATGTGAAAAATTCTCATCATTTTTTTGTAAAAGAACAACAACTACAATATTTTCAGAGGCAAAGAAAAATACAAGAAATTGTTTTGAATAGTTAGGGATTACCAAAATTGGTGCCTCTTCTTGTTCTTTCTTTACTTGTTGAAAGCAAAGAATTTCCTCTGCAATCCACTTTACTTCACTTTCTTTCTTTAGAATATATGTCAAATCTTTTACAATTTCTACAAAATTAATAATAAACCTCCTCAAAAGAATTATCTTACCTAACCATGATTGAATTTATTTTGTATTTCAATGTAATCTTATGCCTTCAATTGCTACGACTCTTTTTGGATCAATTTTGATTCCTTCCTTTGAAACAATATGACAAAACAACTTTCCTTCCTTCATTGCAAAATAATATTTTTTAGGATTTAACTATAAACAATTTTTTGGCACTTTTCAAAAGTTTTTTTTAGATGTATTAGATGATTTTCATCATAATCAGAAAATACAGTTATATCATCTAAGTAAATTAAAACAAACTTATCCTTTTGACCAATTGTTGGCTGATATTTCTCTTCTACTTCTTGGTTTGACCCAAGTTTGGATCTTTAACATATTTCCAACAAAACCCTCTAAAGCTATCAACCCTCCTGGTAAACCAAAAGGAAACAAAGTGCACAGAGTGCACTATGCAGTCTCACCCAAGATAACTTTATGGGTGCTTACAAATATCAAGTTGTTGCAGTCTTGTAATGAGTGGGGCTATGGGAATGTATTTGATCTTCTTCATGCCTTAATCTTGTTATTCCTTCTATTATTCCTAAGATTCATTCATCTGTTAACCCTTTCATGCATTCTTACATGTTTATCTTAACCATTAATTCATTCATTCATAAAATAATAACTGACATAAGTAAAAATACAAGAAACATCACATATAACACAAGTTTTATCGTGGTTCACCCCCCTAGGATATGTCCACAAAGATATGGCTTATGTGCTCTTTTATTTATATTTCTACAACACATGGAGTTGTGTGCACTACATCCCCCATCATACAATCATAAGAAGGTTCAATAACATTAGTGAGGAAAAATAGACCACACCAGGCTCCTCAACCTATGATCTAACTCTCACTATCGGGCCTACTTGGCTCTTCTATAGCTCAACAACTTACAAAAATATCAAAACTCCAATTATCAAAATGAATTAGTATTCGAACCGATCAACACTAGCAAGCTCACCCTAGAACTCATATGTTCTTATTTATCCTATTTTACAATATTATTAGTCATTATAATATCTACCAAAACCCTAAATCTAACATGGTTAGGTTTTCCTTCCTATGCGATTTGCGTGCTTTCCTCCTTTGCATGCGGCTTTTCCTCGTACATGTTGTTTTTCCTACCAGTTGTTCTTCTACAAAATTAGGCTTTACCTTCCAAAAATAGACCTCTCCTCAAAATAGGCCTATGCCCATCAATCCCCCAACATTGACATGTGTCTCATCCCGAGCCACCTAGGTAGTGTGTGCTCCCTGCACTACCTTGTCCAAGCTAAGGAGAGTTTATGCTAGTTCCTTTCCTTTATCTCTCATCTACATGGCTTTGCTTGTTAGTGCATC
This sequence comes from Picea sitchensis, assembly GCA_010110895.2. Taxonomy (NCBI): domain Eukaryota; kingdom Viridiplantae; phylum Streptophyta; class Pinopsida; order Pinales; family Pinaceae; genus Picea; species Picea sitchensis. Next base: position 16,732 of record SNQJ01S0040198.1, read on the forward strand.
TACAGTCTGTGTCATCATTTCCTCCTGCATTAAAGTTGCACTCTCTTCTTGTTTATGTTCCATCATTTTTTTTCCTTCCTCCAACTATGCAATAACCCATGTTTCTTTCTCTTGGATGGCTTCCACTTCCACTTGTCTTTCTTTCTTCTGCATGTGTGCTACTTTCAACTGTGTCTCTAGCTTCTTCATATATTGAGTGCCTTTTAGGCCCTTTGTGATGCTCATTGTTTTCTCCTTTGTTAGACCTCTTCTATTGTTGCATTGATTGTCTCCTCTTCTTGGTCCCATTGTTGGAACTTCTCATCCTCTTCCAATGTTGTCCATAACTGCATGTCTCTGTCAAACAATTCTTCTATTTCCTTTGCTTGGTTCTCTATCTCTGCTAATTGGAGTGAAACTTCTTATTTCCTCTTCTCTCAAACCTAGGGAGGAGTTGTAGGGTTAAGCCTTCCCTTGAGCTCCTCAATCTCCTATCTATACAGATCAATGGTTTGTGAAATGAGGTTTATCTTATCATCTTCTCTTCTCTCCACTTCTTTCACGTTGTTTGTGATGCAGTTTTACACCGATGTCAATCCATGTTCCAATATGTCTGTGTGTTATTTCTCTTCCTCCTCTGTGGTCAATTGGTCACATATTATTTGAAGCATATCCATGAATCCTCTTCCCACCTCTAAATTTATTGCATCTGTGTGGGCCCTCGACTGCACTTCTTGCATGACACTGGCTCATAGCCCGTATAAGGCCTTTGTAGGTATTTTTTCCATGATCAGTTCCACTTGTTCTTCCTCTTCCAAGGGTTTCTACGCATTCTCCTAATCAAATCTAGTCATTTGACACGTTACCAATAATTTTTCCCTACCCTAGACAATGAATTTCACTGTATCTTCTCCTTCTTTCTACGTAGTTGGCCTTTGTGTCGTTTCCTGTTGTTGCATGGAGGCCTGTGATCTTGCCTGGCTCCGTAGTTGTTGTATATTTTCATGGACCTCTAACAGCTTGTCCATGATCTCTTCTTGATGTTCTTCTGCATTTCATACCACTTCTTCACTTTGGTCTTGGAATTTGTCCATGACGAGCTCTGCATAATCCTTTGTCAGGGTGATTTTTGGGTCTTCCATTTCGTACTTTCTTTTCTTCCCTGACTCTTTTTCCTACACAAGTTTCCTTACTAACTATGAGGGGTGCACCCCACTTGTTGCACCTTGGTATATTTCTTCTGCAACATATTCAATATCCTTCTTCGTATTTTGTGGTTGACTTCTTGTCCTTTTTGTGGTTGGTGTCCTCCTCAGTTGTTTTGGTACTACGCTGCTCCCACTTGGTTGATTTTGTGTCTTATTTGTTCTAGTATTCTCAATCGGAATACCTATTATGGATGACGAGCCTGCTTTGGCCTGATCCTTAGGGTTAGAGAACTATGTCATGGTTGTCCTCTTAGCTAGTTTTTATACTGGTAGTTGTCAATGTGTAGGCCAGTATTTTATGATCTAGTCCACTTCCTCTTTATTTATGCATTACTGCATCTTTAGCCATGCCTTCTTGGGATCCCTCGCAGCTTGGACCCATCCACGATTCCTAGATGCCTTGAGTTTGGCTATCCCTTTTGTCTCCTGCACTAACCCCCATTGGTATGCATCATACATTAATTGTATTTTTTTGTATGTCTTCTAGAAACATGGAGAATACTATGTTATTGTCCTAATACGTCTTATTATCCTTGGCCTATTCGACAGACTCATATCTATCAACATAACATTTTCCCATCCTGTCCAAAAATGTTGATAATTTCTGATCCTACCACCCTGCCAACGCTATCAACATGATCAACCATGAGTAATGGAACTAGGTTCCATTATCTTGCACATCTCAACAGTCCGTTAAAAACTAGTTCAGCAGGTACGCCACCCACCTCAACATAACCCCCTTTGCGCACTGCGCGATTGCTGCAATAATGCCTGCTGGTGCTTCCTCTCTACGGCATTTTCTCAAGAGTTTACAAGCCATCATATTGCTCAAGGACCTTGTCTCATTGTCATTGATGTATTTGATGATAATGAATATGTTTCCCCGAGTGGTGCCAAACTAGGCTTTGACCTTCTTTTCTAGTTATTTTTCACGCGCCTTGTTCTCTAGGTATTCTTCGGGATGTGCACTAACTGTGGGGAGTCCTGTGATTTTGGAAATTCCCAAAATGTGGTATGTCCAATAGATTCATAATGCTGAAATTATAGAGGCCCACTATCCACTTTACGGGCTCTAGTATAGGTTTTTTGAGGGGTCCAATTTCCCTTGTGTTTATGAGATATTTTTCCTCACCCAACTCTAGAAAGTTGGTTGCATCGCACACATTATGTTTGGCGTAACTCAACTTATGTACCTTTCCTAGCATGTCATCAACAATGATGAATGCATATGGGAGATAGGGGAGTTGAATATCCATGGTGTCTTGTGTATTTATTTTCTGTCCTATAGCATATGTTCATGCCTCTGCTACATCTACGTCCTCTTCTTCCCTTCTAGACTCTAGTCAGTCGGTGATGACCTCAACCAACAACTCTTCATGTTACTGGGACTGTCGGAGTCCCATTTTTTCATCGAGATTTGCAGTAGTCTATGGGTTAGGGTTTGAAATGTCATTTTAATCCCCATAGCTCTTTCCTATTTCTCCTTCCTGCGATGTGGGAATTTCTTCATTGACCTGCATTAGGCTAATTAATTGTGGTTTTGAGGTGGTGACATCCTCTAACTCGACCACATTCTATTGATGTTTCATTCTCTCCTTACACCTTTGGGCCTATCAAGTAATCTGGATGAACTATCCTAGCACACTGAAATTTGGTGGAGTCACCCTCTCTCAAATTCACAAACTTTCTTTCTCTTTAGTAAACTGGTAACTAGGGCACGTATTCATTTTCTTTATATTTGCTAAAAAATCGCTAAGTGTTGAATAACTATGTTCTTTCCACCTTTCCACCTTTTATAGACTAGGTCGAGTTCAGTTTTCACTTTTTGAGTGCATTTGCAACGAGTTTAATTTTTACTACGCGTTGTCTTCTGATGTTTGTCACGATAGTTACTACATGTGAGTTTTTGAAGTATTTTGGTATTTTTGTATTTCATTTTCCCTGTTTTTCTCCTTTCTATTTCTTTTTCTCATTTTCTTGTCCTAATCTCTACTATAGTACCCTATGTACATGTATTTCTCACTATGTTGTAACTTTTAAGCATTAGGAGGTTGATTGTCCCTTTATAGTTTCAATCAACTACTGTTGATCATTCCTTTCAGTTGTGTTCCTACCATATCCTTTAGCTGCACAAACCCCCCATCTATGACACTCTTTACTTTATAGGGCCCTAGCCAATGTGTTCTAAATTGGGCAGGGTGCTGAAAATTTTTATTGTCATAGAGAAAGACTAGGTTTCCTTCCTTGAAACTCTTCCTCTTTATATGTTTGTCATGACAGGATTAGTCTATTTCTTTCTATAGTTCTTAGGAAAATCCTACCGAAATCATATCCTCTTCTATCTCCATTAATTAATTTAACCTTTCCTTTACTATGCATCTTTCTTTCATGTTGGTAATTGCTTCTATGCGCAGAATGGGTACCAAAAATTCTAATGGCACCATTGCTTTTTGCCCATACACCAATCTGAATGGTGTATGTCATGTCAACCTCTTGCATGTGGTCCTGTATTCCCATAGTACTAATGGTATTTTCAAGTCCCAATCATCCCTGTTGACATTATAGATCTTAGTCAAACCATTCTTTAAGATTTTATTAAAGGCTTCTACTGTTCTATTTTCCTGAGGATGGTATAGTGTACTCTTCTAATGATAGGATTCAAACTCCTTAGTCATAGGCATAATAGTAATATTGATAAATTGAGTACCTTCATCACTCATCAAAATTGTTGGACACCTAAATATGGTGATCACATGCTCAAACAAGAAATGTGATGTTGTATCTATGTTGCAGTCTTTGACTAGTGATGTTTCTGCCCATCTTCTTAAGTATTCAGTCGCAGTAATGATATATCTAGATCCTGACCTTTTTTTGGTGGATTGATTGGTCCAACAAATTCTATTTCCCATTTTTCAAATACCTGCAAAGTTACTTGTGGTCTTCAAGGAATCTCATCCCTTATGTTGGGTTTTCCCACCCTCTCATAGACATCACATGTATGAAAATACTCCTTGGCATATTTTTGAATTGTTGGTCACCATAATACTGCGTGCAATACCTTTTGCATGGTAGATTTTACTACATAGTATCCTCCAACTATTCCCTCATGATATTCTACAAAACTTTTGGGCCTTTCATGTTCGAGTACACACCTTCTCAAAATGTTTTATGCTCTCATATTATATAAGTGTCTTGCAATCAGTTGATAGTCTACAGCTCTTACTACTAGATTTTTATTCTGCTTAGTGCTCAATTCTTATGGTGCACTTCCTGTACTTAATTATTCAATAATATCAACAAAGTACTCATCATCTACTTGCACTGAAAATATATGCACATCAGGGAAGTTGTCTTCCAAGTTGGTCGGTTCCTCTCCATTGGTGACCCTTGACAAGTGATTAGGTCCTGCATTCAACTTCCTTGGTTTGAATATCACTTTGAAATCAAATTCTTGGAATAACAAAAACCATCTACAGAGCCTCCCCCCAACATTCGCTTGTTGACTAAATATTTTAGGGAAGAATGATCTGTGAACATATTAAAGTGTTTACCCAACAAATAGTGTCCGAACTTCTGAAGTGCATATACCATAGTTAGGCCTTCTCTTTCTATGGTGTTGTAATTATGCGTTGATTCTAATAATTTTATAGTTGTAAATTCTATAGGATGGTCTAATTCCTTTTCCCCTAGATATGCCAGAATCACTCCAAGTTTTATGGATGATGCATCTACATGCACATGAAATGTCTTTTCCTAATCTGGGAATACTAGGATAGGTGTTGTGACCATCTTTTATTTTATGGTGTCCAACCCTTGTTGATAGTCCTCATTCCACTAAAATATTATATCCTTATTTAACAATTTTTTCATTGGAGCATTAATCCGTGCATACCCTTTTATAAATTTCTTGTAGTAGTTTGTATGTCCTAGTGTTTCTCTCAACCGACGCACTGATTTTAGTGGTGGGAAATGATCTGGATTATTTTTGGCACGAAATTAGAGAAGAGATATAATAAATAAATGTACAGAGATATCTCAGATATTCAATAATATAACATAAATATATCAGATATGAAACCATAGACACAAGGATACAGTAATACACAATTTTATATTAATGAGTAAAAATGTACAAAGACTGTAAAAATACAGAGTGAAAGACTTGCTAGAATGGTGGTAGCTTATCTCTGAGAAGAGATGTGTTCGATACTCTCATTCACAATAATATCATTTACAGTGAGGCTATAAGGTCCTTTTTAACATAATAAAATCCAAAACGCTAACCCCGGAAGATGAAAATCCAATAATTTTGTGGACCCCATTTTTGGTAGTTTGGTGTATCAACATCCCGGGGGCATAACTTTGGCATCTGATCTATGTTTGGGGTGAATGATAGATTGTTGGAAAGGTATAGTCAAGGAGATTCATTTTGGGTTATAAATCAAGGCATTTGGGTATCTTTGAGAAGATAAATCCTAAAAAACCTTCACTTAGGCCCTCAAAATGGCCCCAGAAGTTAAAAACTGCTAAAAATAGTAAACTTCCAAAATTTCTAGAAAATTGTTTTGAACCAGTTGGAAAAGGTCAGTGGCCACCAATATCCACCTGGATCAATCCTCCCTCAGGAATAAATGGTCTCCACTGCATTGAGTGCCTAGAGGTGAGGGAAAAGAGTTTGTTGAATCTGCATCTTGATGAGATGCTTGCCTTGTTGGAGAAGTTGCACTGCCTAGCTTGTTAAAGGTTGTCACGAGCCTATAGTTGGAAGGTTTGGACCATTTTAACTGGTCTCTATACATGAGATTCCTATGTGCAGAAGGAATCTTTACACTTTGTTGCACTATTTTCGAACCACATCTGTTGGATAGACGATGCTTGGACCGAGGTTTTAGTGGTTGTAGTATCCCTCTGTTCACCTTTTGAACAAATTTTGAAGAAGATAAATTTTGTAGTATGAGATACTACCTTGCGAATTTTTTTATCTGGAATAGTAGTCCGAACTACCTCTGGTATTTTGTAGAGATGAACCCCCAGAGAAAAAATGACACTGTGGGGTCGAGACTCATAAACAACATGGCATTTCCACATATATGGATTTTCCAAGAGAACATCACAGATATCCAGTGCAGAAACATCACATAACACCTCATCCTCTAAGGGATGGATGTCGTATGACAATCAAAACTGTTGGCAGACACAGATATCTCATCCCCGGTGAAGCCACCCAATGTTGTATGGTTGTGGGTGTGGTGTTGTCAACAATCCCAACTATTTGACGATCTCTATTGCGATGAGGTTATTTTGGCTTCCACTATCAACAACAAAATGTAGCGGGGTCCCCTTCACCCAATTTTGTGAATTAGAAAGGTAAAAAGGTGTTCCCCCTCTTCAGGATCCATTGGTTCTTCTGGTTGAAATGTCGCGGGAATGACAATAAAAGTGGGGTCTGCATCGATGATCTGTCTTCTATCAATATTTTCTAAATCAGATTATGAATGAGGGTTCAACTCCTTATCTTTGATTTCAGCCACAAATAATTTTTTTGAGAGACATTCATCAGTGTTGTGCCAGAGGATTTTGTGGAAATCACAACATTTTCCAGTGTCCTTCTTTGTATTTCGGTGACCCTTATTTTCTTGTGGATTGGACTGGTTTTCGAGATGTTGTTTGTTAGGGTCGTATTTACCATACTATGGTTGTTTTGGATTTGCATATATGAACCCCCTTTTTTTATAATGCTTAAAATTCTTCTCGTTTTAACAACCGAGTGACGAGATGTCCAGAAAAATCTAGTTCAGTTTGGATGTATCTGTGTATACCCCTGCATTATTTCATAACCAAATTATTTTTGGAGTCTTTGATACCCATATTGGTGCACAGGGTATAGAAGGTATTGGTGGATGCTGGAACTTATTTTCCTCTTTATTTACACAGTGTGGTCCATCTCATGTACCAGTCCTCATAGTTTCCAACAAGGTAATATTTTTCCTTTACCACATCCATAAAAAAATCCCAAGTGGGCTCGACCCCATTTATTCTAGACTCCTTTGTTAAAAATTTATCCCAGTAAGTTTCCGACCAATTCTTGACATGGGGGAGATTCTTAAGGAGTGTGAAGGTGATATTCTCTGTGTAGGAGAAATTCTAAACAAAGAAATAACCTTCTAGCATATTTAACCATTTTTCTAGGGCATCCGCATCTATTTGTCCTTCAAATATGGGAATATAATAATTATCTTGTACCTTGAAAGGAGAGGTGCTTCTAAAGTGGTCACTTGATGAATATGCACATGTGTTTATCAGAAATCGTTGAAATATGTGGGAAAAATTATCCATTATTCCATCTCTCTGTCGCGTGAGAGCTTGCTCAAGCAACAAATTAATAGAATCGTCTTCTCATTAATTTTTATTTTCTCCTACCATGGATGGTTTCTTGGGCGTGCAAGAGAGATTGTCTTCTAAAGAGACAATATCAAGACCCAAATTTCTATAATTGGACCTCATCGGGGACATGCAATGAAAAACAATCAAGAGCAGTCTAATTATGATACATTTTCATTTGTTGATGATGCTAGTGAGTGGTGAAAACAAGTTGATGAAGACCCGTATGATTTTCATGATACATATGATGAGTCCGATTTTGAATATTTCCATGAGTTCTATCAAGATCTTAATTTGTGTTACATCATTGTTAATCCATTGTTTCAATCAAGAGAGGTTAGAGAATTTGACACTAGCCGGCATATACCTCCTAGGTCCACTTTTTCCTTCAATGATGATGACTATTTTAAAGACATCCCTATGTTTCTAAACCCTCTTTATCAATCTTTTTGAATCATGATGACCATTTTCCTGATAGAAAGATTCCTAGAGATCATATTAATTTGTTTGATGATTTCATTCATCATCTGCTTGATACAAAAACCCTAAATCCTAAATCTAATTCAATCGATACTTTCATTATTAAATGAAAAGCATATATTTGTTGGAAAGTCTTATAGGTTGGTAATTGTTTCTTTTGGGTATTCATTAGTCATTCCTCCTCACCATACATAGTGGTTGGTTGGCTTGTTGGAAGTCCTTCCACGTGTAAATTTTTCAAAGTCATAAGCTTTGCATGTGAAATAGGAGACACATTCATTTATGATAAAGTTAATCCTACTTGAGTCCAAGATAATGGTTTTATATTCCTCTGTACATACATTAAAATTTATAAAAAGAAAAAAGAAAAAAAGGGCTACAAAAGGGTAAATTAGGTTTTTGTTGACTTCACATTTATTTATTTTCTTTCTCACTTTCTGTTCTTTTTTCAGTTTTCTTTTTTTATTTCTTTTATTTTTCCTCCCTTTTGATGGTCAGAGTTGATCGACAAATGGTTGGTGATATTAAAGGCTATCTATATATTTTTTAACTGATTAACTAAATTTATTTTGTGGAAAACAAGCTTGCAGGTAAACCAAGTTGTCTTCTTTTTTTCATAATTCCTCCCATTGTCTACCATACTCTTTCTAATCAAGACATCCTCGCTTGTAACAATCATTATCCCTATCCCCATATTCCTTCTTTCCCTTTCTCCATCCCATCCATTTTAAGACGGCTCTAGCATACATGTTGTGCATGCTCAATTTTCAGCTTGGGTTTCTCCCACAACGCACATCCACAACAGTTTATCCATCTTTCTAATAATTTTTTTAAGATCCAAAGAGTTGTCCCTTCGGGTTATAAAATAGGACCAAACCCCCTCATACTTAACACTTTTCATGAGTTATTCAATGAAGTCTCGATCTATGAATCCCTTGATCTCCATCTTGTTTCCCCCTATTGTATAACCTGGTCCACCTAACCCTGTCAACCTCTTCTTATATTTCATTGAGTCACCCTCAATCCTATCATTACCTTACCCTTCCCCTTTCCTTTAAAAAATCAAGGATCATAATCTCATTGTTTCAATATTGCACACCACTGTAAGTGAGGCAAATCTATTGGTTGGAAGATGTTGACGATGATTTTGGTCAATAGCACTTAGCTGACAAACAATTTCTATGCTCCCCTTAAAACCACGCTACTTACACAAAGTTTCGTCTATCCTCATTAGAAATTGGCACAATGTTCTTGGGGAGAATTTATCATGGTACTCTCCTTCTTGCTAAACATAGCTATTTACTGACTCCTCACATTATTCATGTTGATGACACTATCATATATCGGAATGAGAATTGGTGTATTAACTCTTTACATTTTTTACCTATATACATTACCCTTTCGCCACTCTTCTTGCCATATACCTCACCTTATCTACATAACCTTTCAATTATGAGTGAATGAAATGTTTTTGGAGACTATTCAAATCCATGTTATACTACTTCATTATGTTTGTATGACCCTCTTTTCCAAAATATACCTCATATCTCTTTCAAATATAACTTAAAGGTAAAGCCAAGTGGCCTTTTGGTTATGGATTTAATATTTTTCCATGCCAAAAGAAAAAATATGTTATATTACCATGTCATCATGATATTTTCCACTTGTATACTTTACCCTACTTGTGTGTCCTAATCCTTATCTCTTATAAATGGATTTCATGTTAAACCATTTGTTGAGGAAAATATATGAAATAATCTTACTCAAACATTTTCAGATCGTTATTGGCTAAAGAAAGATAGACAGGAATATCACCATATATTTATAACCATCAAAATTTCTATCCTAATTCACAATTATTGATTACAAGTTCTTAGGCTGGTTTTTTATAAATGAAAGTTTGATGAAAAAATCATTATTTATGTAATTTTCTGAATATAACAAATGCTGAAATAAATATAGATACAAAAGTAAAGACACCATGCCAATAATCAAAATAGATGAGACATAAAGAAATCGTTTATTTCATTCCAATTCATCAAAAGAATCGGTCTCTTTAAAAAATTCCCTATGGAAGTTTTGGAACAAAGTCAAACTTAGATGTCCCTGATGAATCGTACAAAAGGACTTCTGACAGAAAGTAAAAAAGTGAACTTTAAAATATGGATCAACTTACCATAGATTGTTGCCCACTCGACTCTGCACAATAGGCTTTATCAGTCATGAAATTTAATTCACAAACAGACTATCAAAGATATATCAACACCTCTGAACAAAAGTGTTTGAATGATGTAATTCAACCCTGAATCTTGCTATCTACAATAGGACTCTCCTATCATAAAAGACATTTAGGCTTCCAATGAATTAAAGAATGAATGAAAATTGAATTATCTCAACAAAAATCAAAGAGAAGACCTTAGTATGCTTCTCCTTCTATTCTCATTGTGTTCCTCCTTTTCCCTTTGCCTTTAAGCACTTAGAATTAGTTTAAGTAGTTGAACTACTTATTTAGTTAATTTAACTAAAACTCAACCAAATTTTTAGTTAAGGGGGAAAAGTAATAAAATCATAATAAGGGTTTTTAATAAATAATAACTTATGGGTGGGACCCCTTGAGACTCCCTTTAGTTCTGTAATAATCATAACACAACTAGTTAATCAAACAAAACATCCCTCCATGTGACTCCCATCATCACTTTCATATTTTGAAAATTTATATCAATGATAATTGAAATTATTTCTAAAAATATATTACCCATATATCCAAAAATAATGTGTTGTCCAAATTTTCAGAAGTCAACTTTTCTCAACAATCAATAAATAAAAACACTTAAAATCCATATTTGCCACTCTGGCAGGCAATCTTTCCCTTGTTGTTGATGTCACCTTTTCATCTCTCTAAAAATGCCTTAGTCTGTTTGGAGCCTTCAGGCCTAATCTCACTGATTACATGAGAGAAATCATCTCTCAAATGCATGTCGGAGGACACAAATTTCGTAGAGTCATTTGAGGGTGAGGAGGGGGCAGCAGTGGATTTTCCTTTGTTAGGGGCATGGTTGGCCTCAATTTTTAACTTTTTTCTTGCATGGGAAGACTGTACTGGTGAGTGGACAGGGAAATCTTTGGGAAATTTGATTAACATGTGTAGGAGCAGGTAGAGATAAGTTAGGCCAGCCACGCTGTTGGGAGACTGTTGGGTGGATAATCTCTTTTCATGAGGAGGCACTGGGATACCAGGGACCTCTGGGGCTTGGAAGGGAGGTCGTTCAGGCCTAGTTTGGACCACTCCTTTCCCAATCCAGTTAAAAACTCCATCTTGAAATAGTTGGACCAACTCTTGCAAGTCTGCATCAAAGTGTATAGAGAACCTTGGCCTTCTAGGGCCCCTGTTACAATTTCCTCTTCTTATGTTACCCCGACCATGGATACCTCTACTGAAAAAAGTCATTCATGTATGCATTATTGATTAGAAAATAGTTTCTTCAACAACCATACATGACAACTCTTTTAAATATGAAACACAATTTGGATCAATAACATATCAGACTCATGCAATCCAAACCATACAAATCGTTTAATGCTTGTTGACGAGCAGGGGGTGAACAAGGGTTTTGGGATATGTGAGGGATTTTATTGAGCGAAAAAAGTATTTAAATGAGGGGGGGGGGGGATATCATGATTACCTTCTCACAACATAAAAAAATCAATTGTATCACAAATCAAAATAATATATCACTGTAATTTATTCATATGCGATCCTTTAACTACCATAATATAGAATTTATCTTAACTATAATTAAATTTTAAGAACAAGGAGTGGATAGTGAATATGGTAAGGAGAGGGGAGTTGTAATGTGCAAAAAGTGAAATAATTGTAGGGGGAAAAAGGGTATTATTCGAAAAACCAATTATGTAATCCATAAAAATAGTTATGTATCCGATACAAATGATCCAACATCAATTAAACCATTATTCTGTGTTAAAACTTGTTCATCGTCCCACATTCAAATCTTCAAAGTTTTTTCGTTAACACAGTATATCATCATACTCAGAATCACTATGTCTTTAAACCTTCCAGATAATATATTCCTTGTTTCTTTTCATTTACTTTTTTTTTTAATTAAAACAAAATCCATAGGAACACACAGTCATATTGTCTCATCACTGTCCAACATATATTTCTTTAGAATATCAAACAATGTCCATAATTTGTAATTTCCCAAATCAAACATAGACATGGGTCTTTTCATGAGTTGAACAGACTCTTTTAAAACTGGCCCGACCCCATTCTTTTTACAATATTAATCAATTAAATTTGCAATGAAACCATAATACAAAACCCATACTTCATCTATGATGGTGTAATAAAACAAAATGATGCACGATGTCTCCATAAACCATACACAGTAAACAGCTAAGTCATAGTCATCAACTTTCCAAATTTTAATAATCCGAATCGGGACAAATTAAACACACAACAACCACAAACTTCAATTGATACCACGTTGTAGGAACAGACAGAAGAACGCATAATGAAAAGAGGCATCCATGTTACTATACATTACCATTTACTCCCAATCAAACAATTTATAACAATGTTGAGTTATCTATGTGACTGTCACAACAAAAGGAGGTAGTGACTGTATATCAATTCTCATTCCTAATTACAACTTTCCATCAATCGGATCAAATAGAGACAAGACAATACTCAAAGCAACTGTCATAACCACTCAACCAACATATGTCAGTCAACAAGATATCCGAAAAGAGTGTGACTGGTTGGGTTATCAAAATCTGGCTTTGTAACCATGAACATAAGAAATAATCCAGGGTTCTCTCGGTCACCAAACACAGAGATACTAGAGGTCGACCATATCGACGGTAGGTGGGAAACCTTCAAAAAAAGCACGATGGAACCACAAGATTTTATAACTCTTAGCTTGTAAAATAGTATGATAGTTCAACACTAGGTAGGGTAGGCAACGATGTAGAGGAGCAGAGATTTCTCACTATACAGTAACCAATATGAAAAATGCATAGAGGCATAACCCTCATGTTTTTCCCAACATTCGAACCAATTTATAAGAATGTCGATGGAAATGCAAACCCCAGGTGTTACAAACAACCCTAAATCATACTTCTTGGCATAATGCCTACCCCATAACCAACTTTGTTGATTCCAATACTACAAAATAATCCCAGGACCATGTGAACAACCCACAAACATGGATTTGGAGGATACACAGTGACCAAAAGGAGATCGAAACATACACAACAATGCCATAACAACCAAATACAACTGGTTATGGTTACCATTAATTCTGAGGAGGCAGACGACAAGGATAAACAGAAAGAAACCCTCCAACGAAATACCCATAACTAATTAAAACAATAGTGAGCTATCAAAGTTTCCACCACATAGAACAACCAACGAAATCACAACTTCAACCATCAATTTTTCCATTTGCAAACGAATAACCACACATTCATTCCAGAGAAAACACCCACGCATTTACAGAGTTGTCAATCTCAAGAAAACAAAAACCAACACATTATCGAGCCAATGTTTATTTCATACATAGATTGAATTCATGGATGGGTGAAAGGAACCACACATGTAACCAATGGCTTTAAAAATGCCAGTTGGTCGAGCTTAACCACAGCGAAACCAAATGAACATTAACCATGCTAGCGTGACAACCCAATGGGAGAAGTATGGAGTGACGTGAATTTACTGCACATCGCTTCCACCTTCCTCACATTAAATCTAGTAGTACACGATAGCCAGCCAAAACCATACCATTAATCCTGTGCCATTAGTTCCATGCATCGAAACTTGCACATATTACTTGCCAATAGCACCACCCCAATCCATATTAACCATTTCCAAAACCATACGAGAACATATATCAAATGCTCTCAATATAACTCAATATAAACCGTATATCTACTAACATTGCTAGTTAGGACTAACATTAATTCCCTTTTATTTCATTTGCACATAGTATAGCATAGTATAATATAGTTCCCTTTCTTGGATTTTTTTCCTAAGTCCCTTTCCATTGCTCTCATTTCTTGTTGTTACTGAGATCTGTCTTGTGCAGGTGTAACATGTAATGAATCATGGATACAATAGAAAATGTAATAACAATAAATATAATCCATTCATAACATGGAATTTTAGAGCTTAGAATAATGGAATCAACACATAAAATGAATTATCCATCTGCCATTATGTCGCAAACAAACCCAACACTACATCATCAATCATGTAGAACCTTGTAAGCAACATCGAAACGATAGCATAAAATGTGTGATAAGAATATCTCTGAGCCTCCAATATACAAGGGGGTCCCACCTACTAGTATTATATATCATTAACATAGTTTAAATAATAGGCTTTAGCAATACTTTGCGGGCAAGATTCCTCGTTGCGATTTTGATCGTCAACAAACTGGCGAATCCACAGGGAAATATGTTTCCAACAGATTAATAACTCTGAATGTATGGTTTCACAGAACAAAAAGAACAGTAGATCAAGAAGATATAATCCAAATGATTATGCAACAAGGGGAAGTGAGCAGATTTAATGGAAAAATGATGGGGAATTTGGGAATAACTCATGAAAAATGCTAAGTATGAGGGGGTTTATCCTTGTATGTATAATCATTTAACTAGAATCTTCCCTTGACTTCAAGGAGAAAAAATTTATGGACTTTCTCCTTTAACTCTCAAATGGATGAAGAAATGGAAAGCATAAGCAAGAGATAACCAAGTTCATTATAAGACAACAATGAAAGTAGATAACAAATTCAATTATGCTTTCAGGGGGAACATCGTAATAGTTGTGTAATATTGATTGTTATTGACTAACAATACCTTGCAGGAGTGTCACTTTGGCAGAACTGATCCAACATCCTATTCTTGAACAATATTAGACTAAAAGATGAAAAGCAATAAAATTCAGACAGAAATGGGACTGGAAAATTCAAAACAGCATAAATAAAATGAAAGAATTGCAAAAGCAGTAGGAAGCTATTAAAAGGAAAGAAGAATTTAAACTATTGTAAAAGTAGAATTGAAAAGAAGTGGTGGGAAAATAAAATAGAAATAGACTACTAATAAACCGAAAATCGAAGCAACATTAAAACTTTTCAAGTTGGCTCCATGTAGTGTTTTAAGTGAGAACCGTTAGTGTTGTAGGAAAATAATTTATCCTGCAAATCTTTTAGAATGTAAGAGTTGTTACCTAGGAAAAAAGTGATCTTGAAGGGACCTAGCCATAGTTTTTGAAATTTTGAGTGTCTTCCCCTATCAACATGAGCTGAATCCCATAGCAGTACCTTTTCATTGAATTTAAATTTGACATTTTTGACACTCTTGTTGAAATAATTCTTAACAATCTGTTGTCACTTTTTTATATTATCCAAGGCAAACATCCTTTCCTCCTCTAGAGCTAGGAGTGCATTTATTCTTTTTGAAACATCAAAAGAATTTAATTCTTCGATCTGTAAAATCAACCTTAATGAAGAAAGTTCCATCTTAGTAGGAAGGATGGATTATTGACCATAACCAAGCAGGAAAGGAGTGCAACCAGTGCTTACCTTGGCGGTATTTTGATCTTCCTAAAGGGCGTAAGCGAGGAGAGTGTGCCATTGATGAGGCTTATCTTCGATGAACCTTTTGACGATTCTCACCAGATTCTTGTTGGGAGACTCAACCTTCCCATTCCCTTGGGGATAATAAGTTGATGAGGTAAAATGTTTAACCCCAAACTTAGCTAAAAATTAGGTCGTCTTAGAAGAAATGAAAGCGAGACCATTGCCTGTAATAATTTACAATGGAAGACCAAATGTGGAAAATATGTTATTTTCAAGGAAAGAAATCACCTAATCATTTGTCAATTTCTTAATTGGGACATCTTCAACCCACTTCGTAAAATATTCTATGGCTGTCAAAATAAAAACTTGTCCTGCTGAAGATGGATGATTAATAGAACCAATAAAATACAAACCCCACTTTGAAAAGGGAAAGTCTGGGAGGACAAGTTGTAATGGCATGGATGAAAAGCGTTCTTTCCCAGAAAAATTTTCACACTTGTCACAAGATCTTGAAAAATCATAAGACTCATGAAATATTGAAGGCCAATAGTATCCTTTTCTAATAATCTTGAAAGTAGTAGTTTTAGGATAAAAATGACCTCCTACATGAATGACAAAATTTGAATAACCATGAGTTTCATGCAACAATTTATGTGCATCTTCATCGTTTACACCATGAAGCAACACACCATTAGTATATATTTGAAACAAGAAGTCTCCTATAATGAAATATATTGCGGATTCAAGACGAATTCCTCTCCTTTGATGATTTTCTAAATTGTCTGGACATATTTGTCTTTGTAAGTAGTAAACTAAATTCTTATACCAAGGATGTTCAGACACAGGAAGAATCTAATTATCAATGTAGAATAGTCTTTATAGGGAACTATCACGTTCATCAATTTCTTCACTATTTTTAGCATGTTGAGATAAGTGAAGGGCTAAGTCACATCCCTTGATAGTGGTGGAAGTCACAATATTTAAATCATGCTCCTAGATCTTCGCAAGCCAATTTGCATGATTCCCTGAAAGATAATTCTATGAGAGAAAAAACTTGAAAGCAGGTAAAGGGACTTTTACCAACGTATGCTTACCTAAGATGAAGCGACGAAACTTTTCAACATCTTTAACAAGAGCAAAATCATGTTTCTCAACAAAAGAATATTTAAACTCATCATCATAAAAACTTTGACTCATTTAAGCCACAATTTTTTCATTACCTTGGTTATCACTTTGGATTAGGATAGAAGAAAATGCTTCCTCGGTGCCATTAGTATATATCGTGAATTCTTTGTCAAAATTTGGCTTCACCAAAACCAGTGCAGAACTAATTGCTTTCTTGATCCCTACAAAAGAATTTTTGACATCATCTGTCCAAGAAAAATAACAGTCTTTCTTAAGTAGATTATGAATTGGTTTGACCATCATAGCAAAATCTGGAAGAAACCTACGGACAAAGTTAATAACACCCATAAAAGATTTAACATCCTTCTATGAAGTGGGAGCAGGAATATTAAGGATAGTAGAAATCCTTTCAGGATCAATGATTATTCCTGAATCAGAGACAATGTGTCCAAGGAGCTTGCCCTTGGTAATGCCCAAAATTGATTTAGAAGGATTTAGAGAGATGCCAAATTTCCTACATCGCATGTGAACTCTTTTCAGATGACCAAAATTATCTAATCGGTTTTTAGAGTACACAGTGAAGTCATCAAGGTAGATTTGAATGATCTTGCCTATCAAATCATCAAAAGATAATTGCATAGCTCTTTGAAAAGTGGAACCTGCATTAGATAAGACAAAAGACATACATTCATAAGAACAAGTTCCCCAATGAGTAATAAAGGTGGTTTTATATTTATCTTCCCTCTTTACCTTGATTTGATTGTAACCGGACAAACTGTCATGTAAAGACATCATCTGTGACCCTGCAACTTGCTGCAAAATCATTTCCATGTTAGGGAGAGGAAAGTGATATTTTATACTATCCTGATTTATTTTGCAAAAATCAACGCATAATCTAATTTGATTGGTTGTTTTCCGCACATGAACCACATTGCAAACCCATTCAAAATATTTGACCAGAAAGATGATTCCAACTTTCAAGAGTTTTTCCAACTCCTTTCGAATATCCAGTGCAGGGTTGATAGGTCTTTGTTTTTGCCTAACTGGTTTTATGACTTCCTTTATGGGAATGGAATGTTTTATCAAAGAAGGATAAAAACCACAAAGATCCTCATAAGACCAAGAAAAAACATCTTGAAATTCACCAAACAGCTTGGCAAACATCATTTTCCCTTCATCAGAACATTGGGCACTTATTTTAACATTATTTGGAGAGTCAGGTGTCCCAATGTTCAAGGATATGATTTCACCCACCTTTGTTTTTTCAGTGCTTCATGGAAACCTACATACGAGATCTAGCTAAATCATGCACAGAAAAATCTTATCAAGAAAATGAAGAGAGATACACAATGAATAATAAAAATCAATGCATATTATGATCTAATCAATGAGTGAGTGATCTTCACTCATATAGGCAATGAAATCCTATAATTAGGAATGCATGAAGAATAGTGATGCTATAAGATTAGAAAGTCTAAAATAGAATTAGTTAGTTAACTCCCAGTGAACTAGTGTTACTCCCACTAAACTAGTGAGCCGAAAATATAAATTTATCCAACACCCCCCCTGAACATCACTATGGAGTAAAAAATGAGTCCTGGCTACTAGGCCATATTATGTACTCATGTACAATTCAACTAATGAACATTGAATAAAATTGAGGAAAGAGGGAAAACCACGTGGGAACAAACCCCCCCCCCCCTCAAAGGATAATGTATCAAAAGAAGAAAAGGCAGTTGCTAGGAAACTGTGTTCTTCACTGCAAGACGATCCCGCAAAGTCTGAAACTTATGCTCAGTGAATGTCTTGGTGAATATGTCAGGAGTTTGTTCAGAGGTAGGAAAAAACTGCAAATCAATGATATTGTCATGTACTAAATATCTGATGAAGTGCATGTGGACCTCAATGTGTTTGGTTCACTGTCATTGTATTGGATCTCTACAAAATCTCAGTGTACTTTGATTGTCACACCATATGATAGTCAGACAATGAAACTGGATACTAAGCTCGGTAATGAAGTGTTGAAGCCAAAGTGTTTGAATGACACAATTGACTACTCCTCTGTACTTAGCCTTTGTGGAAGATAAATCAATGGTCGATTGGTTCTTACTTGACCAACAAATTGGGTCTGACCCCAAACTGAGAGTGTACCCAGATGTGGACTTGCGATCTGTGCTATCACTAGCCCAATCTGAATCTACAGAGCCTATGAGATCTAAGGCACAACCAACGTCATAGTCAATCCCATAACTCATGGTGCCCTAAGCATATATGAGGATGCGCTTGGAAGCCTTCTACTGCATATCATGGGGTTCTTGCATGTATCTGGAAATTGGTCCTACTACATATGAGATATCTGGATAGGTGTGGGTGATATATAGAAGACTCCCCACCAACTATCAATACAAAGTGTTGTCCACTAATGGTGTATCCCCGCCATCCTCAAGTCTGATCCTAGATAATAAGGGTGTAGGTTCAGACTTATAGTTTGTCATGTGGAATCTATCTAGAAGATCCCAGACATACTTAGCCTGAGAAAGTTTGATGCCAAAAGAATCCTAACTGATATCAAGACCAAGAAATAAGTGTAGTGGAACCATGTCCATCATAGAGAAACTGTCATGCAAAATCTCTTTGACCAAATAAATGGTTGAAGAAGAGCTAGCGGTGATCAAAATATCATCAACATAGATTATTGATATTATCACAGAGTCAGTAGTCCTCAACATGTAAGCATTGGAATCCGATTTACGTGTAACAAAATCCCTTGAAAGTAAGTAAGAATCCATATTTTCATACCATGCTCTAGGTGTCTTCTTGAGGCCATAGAAAGACTTCTTTAGTATGCATACTAAAGATGAGTTATGAATGAACCCTTGTGGCTGCTCCATGTAGATCTCCTCTGAAAGGTCACCATGAAGAAAAACATTCTTCACATCCATCTAGTGAAATTTCCATCCTTTGGTTGCTGCAATGGCTAGAGCCAAGTGAATGGAGTCTATATTTTATACAGGAGAAAAGGTCTCATCATAATCTATCCCATGAATCTGCTGAAATCCTTTTGAAACTAATCTGGCTTTCTACCTACTGACCTGACCATCTACTTCTATCTTGGTCTTGTAGACCCATTTTCATATGACAAGTTTCCTCCCCGGTGGAAGTCGAACCAGATGCCAAGTCTGATTCTCTAGGCGAGATTCAAGCTCCTCCTACATGGTTTCTTTCCACAGTGGATTGCCAACAACCTCACTGTAGGTATGTGGATCAGAATATTGAACCATATAGCATTGCATGGGCATCGTTGGTTCAGAACATGAAAATACATGAGAAGGATCCACATGCTAAGATCAAGTCCTCGTCGAATCTAATGGATCCCCTGCAAGGTTTCCTACTGCCTAAACTGTGGATTGTGCCCACTTAGGCATTTGTTGAAGATCTCACGTCGTCTCCTCATTTGGTTGTACTACCTGCTCATCTACATGTACATAATCCTATGAATATGTAGCATTTGAGTGTGTGGAATTATCATCTCTGATGTCTAGAACTGATGGAAGCACAAGAGTCTGTACATTTTGCATTGGAGGTGCATGGAAATGACTCTCCTCAAATTGAACAGTGCACTCAATGATGAGCCGGTATGTATAGGGATCAATCAATATGTACCCCTTCACATCATCTGGATATCCCACAAAGATGCAAGGTGTGCTCTGTGGATATAAGTCTTTCCTCTTTTCAGAAGGAATATGGGCCCATTCTCTAGATCCAAATATGCGGAAGTGTGTGATATCTGGTTTGTCACCTGTCCAAGCCTCAAAAGGTGTCATATCCTCAACAGATCTATGAGGTGATATGTTTTGTATGTAAGTAACACATTTAAGTGCCTCAGCCAAATCTTGGAAGGAAGTGATCTTGCATGCAACATGCAACTAGTCATCTCCTTGAGAAACCTGTTCTTCCTTTCAGCAACTCCATTATGTTGTGGAATGTATGGAACTGTGTGTTGCAACTAGATACCAGGTTCATGAAAAATATTTTGAACATCATTGTTGATATACTCCCCCCCATTGTCTGTATGAAATATCTTGATTTTATTCCCAGCTTGTGTCTCTACTAGAGCTTTGAAGGCTTTGAGATGCTTAAAAAAATTCATACTTTTGTCTGAGAAAATAAACCCAAGTATAGTGTGAGTAATCATCAATAAATGTAATAACATACCTTGGTTTGCTGATGGACGAATGTGGAAATAAACCCATGAGATCACTGTGAAAAATATCCAAGCAAGAGGAGGGTCTCCTTGCCTTCCCCTTTTCAAATTTCTCTTCAGGATGCTTTCCAAGAATGCATCCTTCACAAACCCCTTCAGAAAATTGAATGTCTAGCAAGCCTTTGACCATTCCTTGCTTGGAAAGTCGTTGCATGTACCTAAATTTTAAATAACCAAATCACTCATGAAATACTCTAATATTATCATTAGCATGTGCAATTATCAATCAGGAGTCATATTCAGTAAACTTAGAGAACTTCTACAACCGTGATTTGTGATGTACCTCACCAATTACGAAAATGGAATTGTCATGCATGTCAAGTACAATAATTGAATCTAATGTAAATTCAACCTTTTTACTTGTTTGAGTGATCTGATAAGTTGAGAGAAGATTTATAGAAAGCTTTGGAACATGTATGACATTCTCAAAACTTCCATTAGTAAGTTCCACTCTTCCCTCTCCTGCAACTTCTATTAGAGTATCATCCCCCATGAGAATAGGACGTCCAGAGCATGAACTCAAAGAAGTAAAAACTTCCTCTTTAGCTACAATGTGATGTGATGTGCAAGAATCTACAATCCATTAATCAGATGAGGAATTAATTGCAACTAGACCATGATGATTACCTTGCTTAGGTGCATGGTCTTATTCCTTATTCTTCTTGGCTCCTTCAGGAATGAAGTCTCCAAGGTTATTCTTATGAAGTATCTGTGTCATAAGATTGATCTGCTTCTTCATGCATGTGGATTCTTCATGATTTAGTTTATTGCAATATGTGCACTGCTTTCACTTCTTCTTCTGCCCTTTGGAATTTGAAGAATCTTTGGAACCTGGAGAATCCTTGAAGGGTTTGGAATATCACTCCTTCTTTGACTCTGGATGTAATAACTCCTTTCCTTTCTTCTTTGATTTCTGATTGGATGACCATTTTTCCATCATGCATTGTGAGTTCATGTGCTTTGGGATCTTTCATGAGGCCCATATGTATGAGTTTTGTCTGCTCTTGTGTGAGAGATTCAATGAACTAAGCCATCATAGGAATTTTCCAATTTACACCAAAAAGACATCTGCCAGAATGGAAATTGGAGACATATACAACATATTATGGTCCTAGCTCGTCCAAGATTGTTAGAATACGTTGTTTCTCTTATGTAGACTTGTCAATACCACATTCAACCAAGCTCAATAGCAAAGATTTAAATTTAGTAAATAAATCTTAGATATTATCAAAACTTTTAGGGTCGAAGGTATTCAACTCTACCTCACGCATATGACCTCACATCTTATCCTTCTTTCCAAAGAGTCCTTCCAAGGTGGTCTAGATATCATTTGGAGTCTTGCATGCAGCAACATGAAACCATAAATCAATGGAGATTAACTCAAGAAGTATACATGTGGCCTTATCCTTACGGTTCTCCCATCTCATTTTCTTAATCGCTGATGTAGGTTATGTTTTTGTCACCATCGTCAAATTATATAGTCCTTTTCTTTTGAGTTGGAATGTCACCTTGGGCTTCCAATCAAAATAATTGTATGGTGTGAGGATTACCACCAAGTTTTACTATATAATAGGTGTCCTTTCCATCTCTCCCACTGTTTGTAAGAACCCCTAAAAATTTACTCTCAATCTGGAAGTGAAAAATTAAGAAATCACGACAAAAAGGGCACTTTAAGTGAAAATTCGTATCATTTTCAAGAGATGATCTTCTGACATACTTTTTGAGAAAACGGTGAGGAATCTTGCCAAATGGTTGAAAATCCACTTGTAGAATCGGTCGATTTACTTTACGATTTGTTTCCTCAAAAACTTAATATTTTGGGAGCAATCACTGTGGAAATGTATGGCCACAGATTCGTATCAGTTTCAAGAGGCTACATTACGACTTACTTTCTGAGAAAACGGTGAGGAATCTCACCAAACGGTTCAAAACCCCCTTGCATAATGGGTCAATTTAATTCTTTCACAAGCTGTTTCCTCAAAAACTTAATATTTTTGGGAGCAATCACTGTAGAAATGTACGACCACAGATTCGTATTAGTTTCAGGAGGCTATCTTTTGGCTTACTTTTTGATAAAATGGTGAGGAATATTTCCAAATGGTTGCAAACCCACTTGCAGAATGGGTCGATTTACTTCTCTAGCAGATCGTTTCCTCAAAACATTAATACTTTTGGAGAAATAACTGCTGAAATGTACGAGCACAGATTTAGCTCGTTGAAACTCTGATTTTCCTTATTCTTTGGCTTGTCTGACTTTCTCCAAGCAACGTAGCTCTAATACCATGTCATTGTTTATGGAAACCTACACAGAAGATCTAGCTAAAGTATGCACAAACAAATCTTATCAAGAAAAGGAAGAGAGATACACAATTAAGAATAAGAATCAATGCATATTATGATCTAATGAATGAGTGAGTGATCTTCACTCATATAGGCAATGACATCCTATAATTAGGAATGCATGCATAATAGTGATGGTCTAAGATTAGAAAGTCTAAAATAGAACTAGTCAGTTAACTCCCAATGAAATAGTGTTACTCCCACTGAACTAGTGTGTCGAAAATAGAAATTTATCCAACACCTTTTCAAGTCCTCTTCTTTATGTTTCTCTTTATTGCCTACATCACTCGATGAAAATGAACTCTCTAGAGGATTCAAACCCTTAGGAGTCTATGGATATAATTTCCTTGGGCTTATGAGGTTGATTTTGAATGAAATCATAGATGCTCTCATCGCTAGGGAAGACCTGTCAGGATTCTATATTGTCAGGGATATGTGGATGATATAGATATTTAAAAGTACAATCAGGTCTGTGTGGAAGAAGTTTTCGAACATGAGAGGCTACAAAAACATCTAACCGATCAACCATTGAGTTCAATTCCCTCCTAACATGAGTATTGTTGAAAGATAATATGTTCGAGATAAGTGCCCAAATAGTTTGGGTGTATCATTTCATCAACTTGTTGCTAGGAGAGTATATCTTATGTACAAGGTTCACAACAAGCTCAGAATCTTCAAAAACTGTAAGGTGACCACAACCTAGATTATAGGCATTTTCAATGCTTAATAATAAAGCTTCTAATTCAGTGACATTGTTTGTGCAAGAAAACTCCAACCTCTAAGAAAAGTTATGAATTTTCCACACATGAGAGTACAATATTATGCCATCTCTCTTACCTTCACTAGAGCATGAACCATCAAAATGCGTCTGCCAGATACCATCATCTAAATCGATTTTTTCCAAGGGAATGTTATCCTCCTCAACAAAGATGGACTACACCCCTAGATCCTCTTCGATATAGTTCACATTAGGTTGTGGGACACTCTCTATGTAAGGTGAAATCATTCCCTCTCTAAGGACTATAATGTTTTTACCATTCTGAGGAATGGATAAGTGTGTCCCATCAAGTGAGAGGTATCCACTCATCAAATCTTGCCAATCTCTTCCCAATATGACTGAGTAATTACTTACTGGCATATCAATTACCTAATTACTAAGGGTTGTCCTTATTTCAGGGTGTGTGCACAAAAATAAGGCACATGGTAGTTTATGGTCTTTTACCAAAGATCTTATCTCTGGCGCTCTTCCTTAGCTCACATGTGGTTTCCTCATGGTGTTCCTTGAAACATTCACACCAACTTCGAGGCATGATAACTTTACGATGAAAATTATTTTCAATTGGAATTCTAAAGGGTGGTGAGGAAGAGGATGAAGCTCCATGGGTGAGAGGGTATACATTTCCCTTTCATTCATACACTATCATATGATTATTCATATCTTGTACTAGTTGTAAGAGGGAGGACATGTTTGTCTATTTAACCGATTCTCCTTGAGGAAGACATGTTCTTTAGAGTTGTTCTTCATACTCTAAACAGGTATGTAGAGAGAAACCGAGGTTATCTATGGCTTTTTCCTCAAGCCTATGACAATATGGAGAAGGTAATCCATTATAATAATGCATGAAAGCGGCTTGGTTCTGAGGTCGAATGAGTTCAGGGATTTTATTGTATAACTTAGTGAAATGCAAGTTGATAGACTTGATGGTCTAACCATCTTTATAAGCGATGTTATTGTACTCCAGTAACTACTCAGTTGGGCTTTTAGATTGCCCATAAGTGGATTTGAACCAATATATTAACTCCTCGCAAGTAGATAGAATCTTAGAAGGAAGGTCAAAGAAATCGACCGTAACCTTTCCTTCCAAGGAATTGCCAAATAAGCGCATGCAAGTATTGTTTTCATTGGCTCCTATGTTGTGACAATTCCACCAGGTGTTTGTTTGTAGTGGCAGTGTTACTCCCCGAAAACCTAGGAAGATGCTATTTGAATTTAGGAAGTGGACAAGTAGCAGGTTCTAGGTTAAGAGGAGAGGAAACATTTCACGGTGTGGTTGTGGTGTCTTCTTCAAATTGAAAAAGCCCATACTTTTTGAAGACTTTGGTGGGTTTTGTGGTAGATTGGACATGTATATCGTGGCTATATAAGATACCAAACATTGACGAAGCTGAAGAATGAGAAGAGGAAGAAATTCCAATGCCACCAGATCCACCACTAGATGCCATCTTGTGGATGATAGGTAAGGGAGAGAAAGACAAACTGGATGAATCATACAAGGTTCTCCTTAGAGAACTTTGTTGGGTAGATAATACAACATTCCTTCTTCCTATTTCAGCAATAGGATTAATTTCAGGTGATAAGCCTCTTCTCCTCCTAGAAACATGAGCGTCTAAGGACATGAAAAGACAGTCAAAGATGAAAGAAAAATAAGGTTATTGTTGATGTCTAGGCTGTCTACATCTACCTTCCCAATGTTATTGGGCACTAATGTCTCATTCAATTGTTTCCCATGAATAATTAAGCTCAACCTGAGTATTAGCAATGTCTAAAATGATGTTAAACAAATTCAAAGCAATGTTGGTCGGATTTTTAAGACCGGGTTCAATATTAAGTTGCCTTGCAACAAGTACAATCATTAAGAAATAATATAGTCAAATAATCAATATCAGAAAATTAGATGTATTCGATGATAATCAAGAATAAATATCAACCAAAGATATATTGAAGATATCCCAGTATGGTCATCAAATAAATGTTGAGGAAAAGATATGAAATTATCTTATTCAAGCATTTTCAGATCTTGCTTGGCTAAAGCAAGATAGGTGGGAATATCAGCCTATGTTTATAGCCATCAAAATTTGTATCATAATTCACAAGTATTGATTACATGCTTAGGTTGGTTTTTTATAAATGAAAGCTTGTCAAAAAATTCATTATTTATGTAATTTTTTGAATATAACATATGTTGAAATAAATATAGAGATAGAAGTAAAGACACCATGTCAATAATCAAAACAGATGAGACATAAAGAAATAATTTATTTCATTCCAATTCGTCAAAAGAATCATTTTCTTTACAAAATTCTCTGAGGTAGTTTTGTACCAAAGTCAAACTTAGATGTCCTTGATGAATCATACAAAAGGACTTATGACAGAAAGTAAAAAACTGAACTTTAAAAGATATGACAGAAAGTAAAAAACTGAACTTGCCACAGATTGTTTCCCACTCAACTCTGCACAATAGCCTTTATCAGTGATGAAATTTAATTCACAAATAGACAAATCTACATAGGTTATCAAAGACAGATCAACACCTCAGATAAACAAGTGTCTGAATGATGTAATTCATCCTTGAATCTTGTTGTCTACAATAGGACTCTGCTATCATAAAAGAGAATTAGGCTTCCAATGAATTAAGGAATTAATGAAAACTGAATTATCTCAAAAAAACTCAAAGAGAAGACCTTAGTATGCTTCTCCTCATATTATCCTTTTGTTCCTCCGTTTCCCGTTGCCTTTAAGAACTTATAATTATTTGAAGTAGTTGAACTACTTATTTAGTTAAGTTAACTAAAACTCAACTAAATTTTTTGTTAAGGGGGAAAAGTAATAAAATCATAATAAGGGTTTTTAATAAGTAATAACTAGTAGGTGTGACCCCTTGTGACTCCCTTTAGTTCTTTAACAAACATAACACAACTAGTCAATCAAACAAAACATGCCCCCTTGTGACTCCCATCATCACATTCATATTTTGACAATTTATATCAATGATAATTGAAATTATGTCTAAAAATATATTACCCATATATCCAAAAATAGGGTGTTGTCCAAATTTCAGAAGTCAATTATTCTCAACAATCAATAAATAAAAACACATAAAATCCATATTTTCCACTCTAAGAGGCAATCTTTCCCTTCTTGTTGTTGTGACCCTTTGATCTCTCTGAAAATGGCTTAGGTTGTGTGGAGCCTTTAGGACTAATCTCACTGATTACATCAGAGAAATCATCTCTCAAATTCATGTAGGAGGACATGGATTTGGAAGATTCATTTGAGGGTGAGGAGGGGGAAGAAACAACTTTTCCTTTGTCAGGGGCATGGTGGGCCTCAATTTTTAACCATTTTCTTGCATGGGAAGACTATACTAGTGAGCGGTCACGGGCAGCTTGGGAAATTTGATTAACAGGTGGAGGAGTAGGTAGAGATAAGTTAGGTCAGCCACGATGTTGGGATACTGTCGGGTGGACAATATCTTGTCATATATCATTTTCAGGGACTTCAGGTTGCAGTGAGACATGAGGAGGCATTGGGATACCAGGGACCTGTGGGGCTTGGAAGGGAGGTCTTTTAAGACTGGGTTGGACCACTCCTTGCCCAATCCAATTAAAAAATCCATCTTGAAATAGCTATCCCAACTCTTGTGATTCTGCATCAAAGTGTATAGAGAACCTTGGCTTTCTAGGGACCCTGTTCCAATTTCCTCTTCCTCTGTTACCCCGACCATGTCTACCTCTGCTGAAAAAACTCGTTCTTGTATGCATTATTGATTACCAAATAGTTTGTTCAACAACCATACATGACAACTCTTTTAAATATGAAACAAAATTTGGCTCAACAACATATTACACTCATGCAATCCAAACCATACAAATCGTTTAATGTTTGTTGATGAGCAGGGGGTGAACAGGGGTTCCGAGATATGTGAGCGATTGTATTGAGCGAAAAAGTGTTAAAATGAGGGGGGAAAGATCATGATTATTACTCATAACATCAAACAAACAACTGTATTGCAAATCAAAAGAATATATCACTATAATTTATTCATGTGTGATCCTTTAACTGTCATAATACAAAATTGATCTTAACTATAATTAAATTTTAAGAGCAGGGAGTGGATAGTGAATATGGGAAGGCGAGGGTAGTTGTAATGTGTGAAACATGAAATAATGGTAGGGAAAAATTCAATATTGTATGAAAAACCAATTAAGTAATCCATAAAAACAGTTTTGTATCCAATACAAACGATCCAACAACAATTAAACAATTATTGTGTGCTAAAACTTGTTCACTAGCCCTCATTTAAATCTTCAAACTTTTTTCATTAACAGAGTATATCATCATACACAGAATCACTATGTCTTTAAACCTTCCTATTAATATAATCCTTGTTTCTTTTCATTTACTTTTTTTTTTAATTAAAACAAAATCCACATGAACACACAGTCATATTGTCTCATCTTTGTCTAGCATATATTTCTATAGAATATCAACCAATGCATATAATTCGTGATTTCCCAAATCAAACATAGACACGGGTCTTTTCCTGAGTTGAATAGACTCTTTTAAAACTTTCCTGACCCCATTCTTTTGACATATTAATCAATTAAATTTGTAATGAAACCATAATACAAAACCCATGCTTCAACTTTGAAGGTGCAATAAAACAAAATGATGCACGATGTCTCCATAAACCATACACAGTAAACATCCAAGTCACAGTCATCAACTTTCCAACTTGCAATAATCCCAATCGAGACAAAGTAAACACACAACAACCACCAACTTCAATTGATACCACGCTATAGGAACACACAGACCAACACATAACGAAAAGAGGCATCCCTCTGACTGTACATTACCGTTTACTCCCAATCAACAAATTTATAATGATGTTGAGTTATCTATGCGACCTTCACAACAAAATGAGGCAGCGACTCTATACTAATTCTCATTCCCAATTACAACTTTCCATCAACCTGATCAAACAAAGATGAGACAATTCTCAAAGCAAATGTCATAACCACTCAACCAACATAAATTCAACAAGATACTCGACAAGAGTGTGACTGGTTGGGTTATCAAAATCGGGCTCTGTAACCATGAACAAAAGAAATAATCAAGGGTTCACTTGGACACCAAACACAGAGAGACTGGAGGTTGACCATATCAACAGTAGGTGGGAAACCTTCGAAGCAAGCATGGTGGAACCACACTATTTTATAGCTCTTAGCTTGTAAAATTGTGTGATAGTTCAACACCAGGTAGGGTAGGCAACGATATAGAGGAGTATCGAACAATTTATAACAATGTTGATGAAAATGCAGACCCGAGGTGTTACCAATAACCCTAAAGAATACTTCTTGGCATAATGGCCACCTGATAACCAACTATGTTGATGCCAATATGATGCAGGAGCATCTCTCCATGTTAGCCAACCAACCATCCAACCACATCAGTGCGTGCATTCAAAGTTGAAGAGAGGCACAACCCTCGTCTTTCATTTTGAATTTGAATGTAATTTAAAGTTAGGTTGTTGAGTCGTGAGGCCG
Organism: Picea sitchensis; assembly: GCA_010110895.2. Classification (NCBI taxonomy): domain Eukaryota; kingdom Viridiplantae; phylum Streptophyta; class Pinopsida; order Pinales; family Pinaceae; genus Picea; species Picea sitchensis. Next base: position 46,440 of record SNQJ01S0040198.1, read on the forward strand.
TGCTATGCGCACAGGTTGTAGGTAGATAGGCCTTTAATGTTTGAAGGCTGAGATCTAGATCCGATTTGCAGACTAGACATCCCATTCAATGTAATTGAATAGGGTAGTTAGGTTGGAGGGAAGAGATCAAAGAGCCCCCTCTTGTAAAAGATCAATTTCGATCTCATTTTGATAGGGTTGTAAGAGTAGTTAGAGATGCACAAGAGAGAGAGTGAGTGTGAAAGAGGAGTCGAGACCTTGTTACAGGTCGTTCTCAGGAACACCTTGTAAAAACAGGCATTTTCCATTTAATACAAACAACAGCCTTTCCTGCATATTGCCTGTGTTGAATGAATGTCTATGTGTGTTTAATTTATGTTGTAGATGTATGCTAGACATTTGCAGAGAGTTGTTTTGATTTCAGGCTTGAGAGATTCTTTGTGGTTTCATGCCAGGAGGGCATGACAGAGTACTGCGGTCTCGAAATACCAGTGCACAGAAGAACTTCTGAATTCTGCGGATTCAGACAAAGACATGCCAAGTGGGCACAACAGCTGAAATCATCAACTCAGAAAAAGACCTTGGAGGTTGTTGAACACCTTAAGAGGCAAGGGTGTGTAACGAGACACAGTTGTAGATAGAATATCTGAGGAGTTATGTAAAGCTCTGCCAGGTGGGCATTGAGACAGGGCAAGGAGTGCATAGAAGAACTCTGTTGTGAGTTCAAGGAGAACCAGAATCACTAAGGATTCTGAGAGATCTACTAGGAGGTCATTGAGCAGGTGCATAGGGTGCACAGGAGACGATAGAACTGTTGGATGCTCTGTAAGAAGACACTCTACCAGGTGGGCATTGAGTAGATGTGCAGATAGGCACAGAGAGGAGAATAACTCTTTGAGTTCTATGATCTAAGGAAGAATCCACCGAAGGATCTTCGCAGGGTTACTGAGCACTCGGAAGGACTCAACAATTAGGTTGTTTGAGCTGAAGAGTGCCAGGAGGGCATCATATTCTCCATCTGAAGGAGAAGGGAAAAAAAAGATAAAATCCCTTAGGGGTCTGAGTGTTTAAAAGGTTTAGACGGATAGCACCGCATGTGCAAAGACTATGCAAGGAGCGTAGAAGTCCAAAGAATCCTTTGAGGATTTAGAATAAAGCTCAGGAGGAACAATGTCGTTGAGAGCGCAGGTGAGGACTCAAGTAGAAGAGCTCGCAGAGGAAAAAAGACAAACGTCGAAGCCTTTGGACATTCGAGAAAATTCTTCTAAGTCCGGGAAGAAAAGCGCTAAGACTCAGCGGGAGTAATTGTTGACGTCGGATGATCCAAAAAGATCTGGACCATTGAAGGTTTCCACGTCCAAGAGGCAGTGCAGGAGGAGTGAACAGGAGAAATTATCTGAACCATCGGATCTTGAGCAAACAACCGTCAGCCGTTAGATATGATAACAGAAGCACGGGGGTTAAACCCTCGTAAGCAGGAAAAATTCCCGAGAAGGGGTTGGATCGGGATATCGACGTTCGAGGGTTCGAGAGTCTAGAGGACAAGAGTCCGGGCGCTTGACCTCAGAAATCGAGACAAGGCGAAATTGATCTGGGTCGTCCGTTCGTTGAGACACAAGGCGGACATCAGGGGATCGATCGGTATTTCAGCTACTGGGGTTTTGAGTTGATAAGATTGTGTCACCGGGGGTCACAAGTCCTGAATTCGTGAAAGAATCTGAGTGGTCCATCCGGAGGAGGACAGGTGTCATGAGATCAACCATATCAGGGATTCGGGCATCGGAGGTCAGAAGGGGAAGTCCTTCAACTTCGCGAGTAGCGAAATCGTGAAAGGATCAGGATCGTCCGTCTAGAGAGGACAGATGGCAGAGATCTAGGGATCTCGCGAACTCGGAGGTTCGCCAGGCAAGAGACAAAAACTTGGGTGCTCCAAGTCGCGAGTAGCGAACTCACAAGGAGAGAGGACAACCATTGGATCTAGGTCACGGGAGGACCGTTGGATGATGAACCCCATCGCATTTCGCACATTCGAGGGTTCGGAGGTTGAAAGGAGTCGCTTTCGATTGCGAAAGTCATGGAGTGCCAAAAAGACGAGGCATGGAGGGGACACATGGCAGAATCACATAGTGGGCCTAGGAAGTAGACCGGCGGACACACCTCACACATTTGGAGGAGTTAACACCCCGTTGACCTCTCGCATCTCGGGGACTCGGGAGATAAGGGAAAGAAAGTTCGAGCCTTCAACTCACGAAGTCACGAGTAGCGAGAACAAGAGGATAAAATTCAACCTCGCCTCTCGGGGGTTCGTGAAAGAAAGGTGCCAATCTTGGACCTTTGAACTCGCGAAGGCGCGAGAGGCAAGAAGTGCTAGCGCTTAGCCTAGTTGGCGGTCACGCAAGGACAGGACTAACGGAAGAAAGGGTTGTAACCATTTCGTGATCTTGGGTATCGCGGATTTGAGAACGAAGAGTTGGGAGTCACGAATCGCGAACTCGCAAGATTGCGAGTTGTGAAAAGGACCTGTGGATCGATAAAATTGAGATTCCCGCATGGAATCGAAAGAGCTGATCCTGTGTGATGATCTTGGCCCGAGGGTCAAGAGGTCGACGTCACAATAGCGTAAAATAATCTCACGATGTGAAAAACCCATGAACGTGTCTTTGGAGGATACATAGTGACCAAAAGGAGTTCGAAACATACACAACAATGCCATAACAACCGAATACAACTAGGTATGGTTACCATTAATTGTGAAGAGGCGGTTGACAAGGCTAAATAGAGAGAAACCCTCCAATGAAATACCCATAGTTACTTAAAAAAAAAGTAATCCACCATAGTTTACACCACATAGAACAATCAACGAAATCACAACTTCCACTATGAATTTTTCCATTTGCAAATGAATTACCACACAGTCATTCCAGAGAAAACACCCACGCATTTACACAGTTTCCAATCTCAATAAAAAACAAACCAACACATTATCGAGCCAATGTTTATTTCATACACAGAGCGAATTCATGAATGGGAAAAATAACCATACCTATAACCAATGGCTTTAAAAATGTGAGTTGGTCGAGCAATTCTTTCCACGCCTGAATCTTGGAACTTAACCATATCAAAACCTAATGAACAATAATCATGTTAGGGTGACGGCCTAGTGGGAGAAGTATGGAGTGACGTGCATTTACTGCATGTCACTTCCACCTTCCTCACATTCAATTTTGTAGTACACAACAGTCAGCCAAAACCATACCATTAATCTCGTGTCATTAATTCCATGCGTCGAAAGTTGCACATATTGCTTTCCAATTGCGCCACCCCAATCGATATTAACAATTGCCAAAAACATACCATAAACATATATCAAATGTGCCCAATATAACTCAATATAAAGTGTATAGCCACTAATATTGCTAGTTACGTTAATTCCTTTTTATTTCATTTGCACATAGTATAGCATAGTATAGTATAGCTCCATTTCTTGGATTTTTTTCATAAGTCCCTTTCCATTGCTCTTGTTTATTGTTGTTACTAACATGTGTCTTGTGCAGGTGTAAAGGTAATGAATCATGGTGACAATAGTAAATGTAATAACAATAAATATAAGCCATTCTTAGAATAACAAAATCAACGCATAAAATGCATTATCCATCTGCCATTATATCGTAAACAAAACCAATACTTCATCATCAATTATATAGAACCCTATAAGAAGCATCGAAACAACAACATAAAATGTGTGACAAGACTATCTCTGAGTCTCAAATCTACAAGACGATCCCACCTACTAGTATTATATATCATTAACATAGTTTAAATAATAGGCTTTAGCAATACTTTGTGTGTTGCGATTTTAATCGTTAACACCATTATGTTATGTTCCTTCCAACATATACTAAACCTTTCCTCTCATATTTTCTTAAAGAAAAGTTTACCATTGTCTATAAGATTCAGTCACATATTATAATGCCTATTTTGAATACCGAGAAATGAGGTTTCAAACAAATAAACCCTTTTATATTTAAAAAGAAACTTATATAATGCTTGGTTCCTAAGAATAATTTTGGTTCTAAAGGCTATATATCAATGTGAAGATGATTCGTTCATTCGATGATCGCCAAAGAAAAGGTTTTAAGGTATTTTCAAGCTAATGATGGATGCCAATGCACAACCTTTATGGTTTCAAGATGGATTGCAACCAACGTTTTCGTTTTAGCAGCATTGATGATATTCGTCAGCCAACATGAAATTGGAATGGGCAAACCTATTGTCCGAGCATTGTGCAGCCATAATAATGACTAAATGTCTTTTCCAACAAAGGAGAGAAGGATCTGTCTAAGTTGTCTTTTGTAAACATTATTCTTTACCAAACGTATTTTCTCATACTTCTCTAGTTTAAGACCTTATCTCATAAATAAAACGGGAAGAGATAAGTGCATGCCAGGATTTCACATTGCCTTCGTGGATTTTAAGCAGTCTTAAAAGTTTTTATTGAAGGAAAAAAAGAAGAAACTCTTTCTCAAATCAATACCCTCTCCGCTGCACTAGACGTGGGTTTGGTGATGGTTATCGGCATCAGTGGATTCAACACCTTCGATGAACTAAAAGAAAACTGGAACAATATTAAATACGGCTTAATTTCGCGAGTCCTAAGAGACCAGAAATAGAGAAGTTGCACAAACCAAAATTTAGGAATTCACTTGGGAAAAAAAGGCTTTTTTTTATGGTGAAAGAAGCTATCATTATCTCCTTTATACGATAATGTCTGCAACATGCATTTGTAGACACATTAACCATGATCATCGTGGAGCTATGGATGTGCAGCAATATCAAAGAAATTCACAGTACTGTAGAAACTAAGAAGGAAACGAGTACACTTGTATATTGTGAGTATCAAGGAGCCTGTTCGAACTCATGAGAAAGAGGTTACTCAAACTGGAAGCCGTGGTATCTGGAGATTTCATAAGGAGAAGACGTGTCCTTAATAAAACTGGCGACTAAAGAGATTAAATATGGGTAGTTTCCGAACAGGAATACACCTGTTGAATGTTGTATATTTCTCTATGAGGGAAGTTCGACTGTATTTGTAAGTAAATGAGCACAAACGCTTGAGAGAGAATAATTATAAGAATTCGTGCAAGAGGGAGCACCTAATGGATAGTACGTGTGCTTCTATTCTCTCTGAATTCAGAAGGTTTTTCTAATTCATGAAGATAACAAAAAGGAAATTGCCAAGTGAATAAATAGAATAGTCATCGACTGGAGTCTACATTAACCATACACAAAAATAAGGTCATAAGTGTCCCATATGGTTTAGATGATATTGTATGGGATCCTGCAAAGGACAAATTTCTACCTGCAACATACTCAACTGAAGATCTTTCTGGAAAATCTATCTGCAAGGTAACATTAAGGCGACGTGTTGGTTTATCTGAAATTAAAGCATCTACCTCCATTATTGGATGTCCATGTATGGACAGGTTAGATGCAAAATTAAATTTTATAAAGTTGGCTTTGACCGTTGTACCGAGAAACGAAGCTCAGTTTGTTCTGATGGTCACAAGTAAAAATCCAAGAATGCAAGTTGGTTTGGAAGAGCTGCAAAAAGATTTCAAGAAAAATGTTAGAGTGATGGGAAAGAATGATGAAGGAATGTTACGATATTCTTCTATGTTTGTCATTTCACGACCCAAAAATTCAAATTCTGCTCAAAGCATTGAAGTTTGGTGCAGTCCCTATAGCAAGGAATGGAGAGCAGATTTTAAAGAAAGCATAT
>SNQJ01S0040198.1:65028-95348 GCA_010110895.2 Picea sitchensis
GCTAATGATGGATGCCAATGCACAACCTTTATGGTTTCAAGATGGATTGCAACCAACGTTTTCGTTTTAGCAGCATTGATGATATTCGTCAGCCAACATGAAATTGGAATGGGCAAACCTATTGTCCGAGCATTGTGCAGCCATAATAATGACTAAATGTCTTTTCCAACAAAGGAGAGAAGGATCTGTCTAAGTTGTCTTTTGTAAACATTATTCTTTACCAAACGTATTTTCTCATACTTCTCTAGTTTAAGACCTTATCTCATAAATAAAACGGGAAGAGATAAGTGCATGCCAGGATTTCACATTGCCTTCGTGGATTTTAAGCAGTCTTAAAAGTTTTTATTGAAGGAAAAAAAGAAGAAACTCTTTCTCAAATCAATACCCTCTCCGCTGCACTAGACGTGGGTTTGGTGATGGTTATCGGCATCAGTGGATTCAACACCTTCGATGAACTAAAAGAAAACTGGAACAATATTAAATACGGCTTAATTTCGCGAGTCCTAAGAGACCAGAAATAGAGAAGTTGCACAAACCAAAATTTAGGAATTCACTTGGGAAAAAAAGGCTTTTTTTTATGGTGAAAGAAGCTATCATTATCTCCTTTATACGATAATGTCTGCAACATGCATTTGTAGACACATTAACCATGATCATCGTGGAGCTATGGATGTGCAGCAATATCAAAGAAATTCACAGTACTGTAGAAACTAAGAAGGAAACGAGTACACTTGTATATTGTGAGTATCAAGGAGCCTGTTCGAACTCATGAGAAAGAGGTTACTCAAACTGGAAGCCGTGGTATCTGGAGATTTCATAAGGAGAAGACGTGTCCTTAATAAAACTGGCGACTAAAGAGATTAAATATGGGTAGTTTCCGAACAGGAATACACCTGTTGAATGTTGTATATTTCTCTATGAGGGAAGTTCGACTGTATTTGTAAGTAAATGAGCACAAACGCTTGAGAGAGAATAATTATAAGAATTCGTGCAAGAGGGAGCACCTAATGGATAGTACGTGTGCTTCTATTCTCTCTGAATTCAGAAGGTTTTTCTAATTCATGAAGATAACAAAAAGGAAATTGCCAAGTGAATAAATAGAATAGTCATCGACTGGAGTCTACATTAACCATACACAAAAATAAGGTCATAAGTGTCCCATATGGTTTAGATGATATTGTATGGGATCCTGCAAAGGACAAATTTCTACCTGCAACATACTCAACTGAAGATCTTTCTGGAAAATCTATCTGCAAGGTAACATTAAGGCGACGTGTTGGTTTATCTGAAATTAAAGCATCTACCTCCATTATTGGATGTCCATGTATGGACAGGTTAGATGCAAAATTAAATTTTATAAAGTTGGCTTTGACCGTTGTACCGAGAAACGAAGCTCAGTTTGTTCTGATGGTCACAAGTAAAAATCCAAGAATGCAAGTTGGTTTGGAAGAGCTGCAAAAAGATTTCAAGAAAAATGTTAGAGTGATGGGAAAGAATGATGAAGGAATGTTACGATATTCTTCTATGTTTGTCATTTCACGACCCAAAAATTCAAATTCTGCTCAAAGCATTGAAGTTTGGTGCAGTCCCTATAGCAAGGAATGGAGAGCAGATTTTAAAGAAAGCATATTACTAAATTCAACACGTGGATGAATATTTTTAACTAAATTTCGCGACAGATATACATTTTAGTAAAGGAAATAAAAGGCGGTTGTAGAAATATGGGATTTTGTTAGTTAATCCAAAACGAATATAACTGATAGAACCGCTCATAAAACAAGATAAAAAGAAGCAGCACCCATAAGCAAAGGGAGGAAAAAATTTGGCAAGAAAACTGTGAGAGGTATGTTTGGAGCGCATTGAGGTTGTTTTTCATTAATTCATCATCCATCATCTACATTCAACAGGGATTGACAGGATTGTTGTCAGCAGGGAGTCTTGTGAAGCAGCGAACAGATTAGGCAAGGATGAGCTTTGTTGGTTCTCATAAGATGAATTGTTTTCATGTCAGTTTATTGTATTTACGTCTGATTTTTTTTAGCGCTAATCAGTTTCTGATATGCAGGTCTTCACCTTGTGTATCACCACTTCGCTCCATTCCATTTTGGCTCATCTTTCTTTTTTATTTCTCTCTTGGTCTTTTTATTGTAACATTGTTCTAAAATGGCTAAAGGCTAAATACTTCACCCAAATATACTCAAGATTTGTAGATTCTTAAACTCCAAGAATTATATGGGAATATTTTAGATTAAAAATCAAAACCTTTCACACTTTGAAACTGTTTTCTTATTTGTTTTCTTTTAAAAAATCATTTTTTTTGATTCAACATTTAAAATAAAAATAAAAAGAAAAGAAAAATAAACTAATGAATTTATTATATTACTGTTGTAAAGTTATGTATATAAGTCGTTACATTTTGTTTTTATTAGTCATATTTAGTTTTACTGGGTTAAAACTTTTGTTTTTTTTTTTCTATTAATTTTACATTATTAATTTTGTTTTGTTTTAGTATTCTTTTTTTTGTTTGTTAATTTGTGCACGACCTGCGATTAACCTGTGGCTTGAGAAACCACGACTCAGGGGCATCTAAGCCGTCAAAATCACCCGGGGATCGCATCCGGCCTGAGCCACACCAACCCTTAACATGGTTGGATTTTTTGTCCCCGCAGGTTTCGAACCGGTGACTTTAACAACACGGAGTGGTTTAACAACACACTCTGTCACCGACTTTCCTACACCTCGGGGACCTGTTTTAGTATTCTTATTAATTATTACATTCTAACTTTTCATGAAAATTAAAATATTATATCATCATAATGTTATTCTAATTTAGGTTTTTAGTCTTTAAAACTAATTTCTTGTTTAATAAACCTTTCTTTTAATTAAATCACTTTAGAACTAACATAGTTAGATTAACTTTTATTAGTTTTGTTTTGGATATTTTCTTATAAAATAAATACAAAATTATTATCAAGTTATAGTCTTTCTTTCTTGTAAATTTTATTTATTTGTTTAATTTATTTTAAGATTTAATTTTTCTGTTTCAATTTTAGGAACTCACACATAAAAGCATAAAAATCAAATAAAAAATAAAATAAAGAGCAAAGAGATTCCATGCTTGGACTTTAGGTTAGGAGAGATTTAGTCTCGAGTTCAATGTGTTTTCTTGTTGGGACTCTAAGCCTAGGGTGACATTTTTGTCTCTTCCTGCCTAACCCCACTGGAGGTCGAGATGTTGGTGTTGGGGACTCTCTAGTCCCTTGACGTCAACAACCACCACCTACCCAATATTGGGCGCCAACTCGGATGTCCCTAATTTTCATATTCATGATGGGTTGTCGTGCTATCTAGGCCATCTATGCATTCCATCAAGCGAGAGAGTGAATCTCATTTGGGAATCCCATTACATTCGAGGGTAGGACACTTCGGCATTGAAAAGACAGTGGAAGTACTGTAGAAAAATTTCTACTGGTCGAAAATTCGACAGGATGTTGGAAAGTATATCAAGTCCTACATTGTCTGTATTATTTCAAAACCGACCACTAAGAAACATGGCTTGTACACCCCTCTTCTTACTCCTAATAGGCCATGGGAGTCCATATCAATGGACTACATGTCGGGCCTTCCGTCCACCAAGAGGGAAAATGACTGTGTTTTTATGGTTGTTTATCACTTTTCCAAGATGGTGATTATGGCCGCCTGTAAGAAGAGTATCACAATAGAGGCCATTGCCAAGCTCTTCTTTAAATGAGTATGGGTACATTTTGGAATCCCACAAACCATTGTCTCAGATAGGGACAATCGGTTCCTCAACACATTCTTGTCTAACCTCTGGTCACTGCTGGACACCAAGCTCACCAAATCCACTATTCTCCACCCCCAAAGAGATGACCAAACTAAGGTCGTCAATCGGATGATCGTGAAGATGAACAAACCCCGCACATTGGATAAGAGTCTTACATATGTTATGCATAGTTATAATCGATCCCTACATAGCTCAACTGGCCACAACCCCTTTCACATGGGGTTGGGATTCCATCCATTGGATCGCATGGTTATTTCACTACCCCTTGTGACTACCTCGGTCGACTCATCCCCTGCTCCAGATGAAGATGAAAAATCCACCTGGTTCATTGACCAGATCCATCACATCCACTAATAGGTTAAGGACATTTTACATAAATCTAATGCCAAGTACAAGTAGTGTCATGATAGACATAGGGTGCCACATTCATGTTAGGTGGAAGACAAAAATTGGTTGCACTTATAGAAAGAACTCCTTATAGGCCCCCATAGGAAGATTTTCCCACTCCGTTATGGATACTACACCATCACCAAGGTTGTGGATGAAAATTATTTTGAGCTCAACATTCCCGCTTTCCTTGGCATGCACCCAATGTTCAACATGGCTCTCCTTTGACTATATTTCCCACCATTATTGGACACCTCATAGATAACAGAACAATTGACAACAACAGAGCTCAACTCTGACTGCATGTAACAGGCATTCAGTGATCATATTTTAGACACATAGGTCAAGGGAACTTGACATCAAAGGATCTGACTTTATCGAGTTGTCAAAGTAGGGTAGCTCTTGCACCAAGGCAAGTGGCTCACCAAGGGAAAAATTCAGCAGAAATTTCATCATCTAATGGGGGAAATCAACGCAATGGAGACCATTTCTTCCTAAGGGGGGAGGATTGATCCATATGGATGTCGGTGGCCTCCCACATATTCCAACTGGTTCATTTTGGTAGTTTTCCAGTTTGACAATTTTCTCCTAGTTTTCATGTCTCTCACTTCCAGGACTGTTTTGAGTCCCTAAACAACATTTTTAAGGCTCTCCAAAATTAGATTGTACATAGAGTCAAAGTTTGATGGAAAAATGTGTATTCCTCGGATATACATTTCCAACGAGCTATCATTCACCTAAAATAGAGATCGTATGCAAAAGTTATGACCACGGGAAGTTGATGTACTAACTTACCCCAACAGGGCCCACATCACTTTTGGCGCTTCATCTCCTAGGGTTAGGTTTTTGGATGTCCAGGGTTTTCGAATTCATTCTTATTGTAAAAGGGCCTTTAGAGCCTCATTGTAATCATCTTCTTGTGAATGAGCATAGTTGTCACATCTCTTCTCAAAGATAAGCCGCGACCATTCCATCAAGTTTAGTTTTTGTTGCATTTTACAGTTTCGGCTTATTTTCTTTTTGAATAGAAATGTGTTTTACTGTATCTTTGTTATTCTGTGTTAAGAATACTTTAATAATAATCTGTATTTATTTTGTTCTGCTCATAAAATATGGATTATTTATCGCCAGAAAGAGAAGTGGAGTTTACCATAGATCTAAATCCTCGAACATAACCGATTGCTAGGATGCCTTATTGGATGTTGACACTAGAATTACAATAATTAAAGAGGCAATTGAACAACTTGTTGGATTTGGGACTTATACGTCCAAGAGTATCATCGTGGGGTTTGCCAGTTATTTTTGTAAGAAAGAAGGATGGATCATGGAGGATTGACGATGAAGAACCAACATTCGTTGCCAATAATTGATGATTTGTTTGATTAGATGAAGGGAGAAACTATGTTTTCAAATATTTACTTGATATTGGGATATCATCAATTGCATATTAAGGAGGAAGATATTCCTAATACTGCATTTAAGATGATATTCAGACACTATGTGTTTATTTTTTTACCTTTTGGATTGACAAATTCCTCGGGAGTATTCATGAGTTTGATGAATGGGAAATTTCGCAAATATTTGGACAATTTTTTACAAGTATTTATCGATGACATAATGATCTATTCTCGGACAATAGAAGGTCACAATGAACAATTGAGATTGGTTTTACAATTTCTAAGAGAAAACAAGTTGTACGGGAAGCTGTCGAAGTGTTCCTTTTACACGATGAAGATTGATTATTTGGGACATATCATATATAGCGAAGGAATCATTGTGGATCCGGCAAAAGTAGAGGTTGTTATGGAATTGCCAGCACCGAAAAATGTATAATAGATATTTATATTTATGGGGTTATCAGGTTATTATAATTGCTTCATTGAAGGTTTTTTGAATATAGAAAATCCAATCACGCAATTGCAGAAGAAAAAAAAGAAATTTGTATGGTCAGATAAATGTACAGAATCATTTCAAAATCTTAAGAAGTTGTTAACAACAACACCAATACTAAATGTTCCTAACATGGACAAGGAATTCTTGGTATGGACGGACACATCCAAGGAAGTTTTGGGTGGAGTGTTGATGCAAGATGGTTGAGTGATCTCTTACATTTCAAGGAATATAAGAAGGCATGAAGAGAATTATGCAATGCGTGATTTGGATTTATTAGCAATTGTATATGTGTAACATCCCCTCTTTTATGACATAAAAGTAAGTGAGTATAGTAAGATTTTTTTTTTCTTTTAACCTTAGTTCGATCAAGTAATACACTAAACAACATACATCATTACATACTCATTCTATTTGCATTCATGTCAATGTACAACAAGATTTAGATATAACTTCAAAGTTGTTTTGGTATCCTCCACATCACATAAAGATAACATACAATTTTTACCTGTCCAAACTACACTTCAAGGTATGGACCTCCAAGACAGATAATCAACGCTCAAGTCTAGGATTCATCCAATAGATTTTGACCATTTAAGGTATCAGGAATGGTGATTGTTCTGAAGAACATGAAGTTATCTAATCCCATAACCAAGTCAAATATATAATCAAGCTTAAAAAAAGAGTAAGGTACTTAATCATAACGCAAATTAAATCATTCAATTCCTCAAATACTAAACAAGTTTTCCTTCCCTTAAGGTTATAATAACAATAATTAACCATCATCTATATAATATACCATCTCTTTATGAAATCCATCATATAATTATTACTCACCATTAAACAAAAGTATATTCCCTCTATAAATACAAGCATAAATCAATATGGAATATTGTAACAACCCTCCATTGTACAAACCAAGTAGATATTATGATTTAGTATAATCTATAAATATTTATTTTTGAAAGAGAAAAGAAGAGAACAAAAAAGATCTCAAACCATGAGAGGAAACTATAATCTTGCTTTGTACTTTCCGAACTAAAAAGATATTGTGATGATGTAATTCTGCATATCTGTGTTTCTCTATTTCTGAGAATGAGTTAAGGTTCTATTTTAAGATCCAAAGTTTCTCTTCTGAAAGTCACATTGAAAACTATGCCTAGTGCCAACAAAATAAGTGCAAAAACAAACCCTTTGAAAGTTCAAAGCTCAGGAAAATAGTGCAAGGTGTTTACAGAGCCCACTCAAGGTGTGTGGAGGTCTTAAACTTCTTAAGAATGGAAGCTCAAGATTGATAGTGAAAAACTACACAGAGTAGGTGTAAGAAGTGTACATGTGACCTTTTAATGTCTAGATCTTAGGAGGGAAGTGCAAGCGAGTGTTGGAGTTCACTTCATATAAGTGACGAAGCTCAAGAGAAAAAGTGTGTACAAAATTTCTAGTGGGGACTCAAGGAGTTTAAAATCCCTTGTTTAAGAACTGGTGGATGAGATATGATTGTGACAAATCAAATTCCCCACAATCGTGTGATCATATAGGATGAGTGTGCTCGTTAATCCATGATTCTTTCAGACTTATACAGTTCAATGCTTTGGAAAAATTAATGTTGTTAGGAGGTGCAGAGCCCGAAGCTTTGAATCCAAGAGGTAATCCCAACCGTAGATTGTTGGACAAGAGTGAGTTGTATATCTCTGAGTTATTTGATGATTCGACACTCTAACAAGTTTCATTCGTAGTATTTAAGGGATAATAAACCCCGAATCTTCGAATTCCTTGAGTAAAGGAAAGTCATGGATCTAGTGATCGAATGAGGGAAGTTAGATATCTGAGCCTTCATCCTTAAGGAGTTTGGTAGTTCGACACTCTGACGAGTTTCAGTCATTGTTAAAAAGGTAAGGAACTCCTAGAGTCCCTAATTCTAGAGTGGACGTCAATCGTTGATCAAAGGATAGCATGAGGCATTAGATGCTTGAGCCCTTTGGTGGTTCGATGATCTGGATGAATTAGTTCAAGGTTGTTTTTGCGGAGAAACTCTAAAGCCGAGAGTTCTGGAGTAGATATCCACTATAGATTCTCATGTGAGGATAAATCCTACCAACCGTCTGATTAAATTCATAATCATTGATGAAGGAGGGTGGAAGGATATCATACAACCTACAACTTTCGGTCAACCTTGATTTATGACCAAGTTCATTCAGTCACAATCTGGGTGAAAGGGAGTGTTGGAGTTGATGAATCCTTTGGAGCATCTGAGTCTTGAAGCTTTGAATAACACCTTTTTGGCCTGTGCTAGGTTCTACCCCATAATGACAAGAAAAGTTTCCAAGGTAAAAAGGGCCAAATCATTTACAGGTTGTTTCAAAATAGGAAAGATACAAGTTCTGCAACTATTATGCAATCCCAATATCTCTATCAGGAAGAACAATTCCTTAGTGGAACTTGGGTTTTTGATGCAATCATATTTGTATAGTAACATTTTAGGACTGTGACTGAATATCAGGAAAATCTCAGTAATTAAAAATAAAAACGAATTCAAATCAATTTTGAGTGTGGCAGGGGTGTGCTTCTGATTTAATGAACTTTATTTTTAAAACTAAGGTAAAAGATATCAGAGTACGATCTACAACTATTTAAAGATTTGAATTTAATGAGGAAATCCTTTAAGAACATTCATATGTCACTATAAGAATTCATTCCAACCCACCAATGAATTCATCATTTCAACTAAAAACCTTTTAAATTTTGAGCATTTGTGTGTACAAAACTTTCTTTTTAATTCATAAATCAACCATAAGAAATCAATACACAGAAAGATCAAAGACACCATTACAAGGTTTCAATGTTAATTACTCATCAATCATATTTCCTTTGAGTTATATTAAGAATCCATACTTCAACAGTTATAATATAATTTCTACAAGAGGAATATCTAAAATTCTATCCATTAACAATTACAGAAATATGAACCAAAATATATTATCAAAATAATTCAACTACCCATTTACTTCACAAGTATACATTCACATTTACAATTAATAAATTGAATATATTATTTCATCTATGTGATTATAAATGTCACATCAATAATATTTCAATTACCAATACTCAAACAATAAAATATTGTAGCCAAAGGGGAAATAAGATTTTTGGAAAGTCCTCCAGTATTGGATCCCGTGCAATGTTCTTCCTTGCCTCACCTTCTAATCTAGTGATGATGCATGAATATCGCCAGCAAAGCACAAGAGGAAGACATCTTGGCGCACTAGCACATATTTTGAATTTGTTTTTTAATTCCAAAGTTGGTGTATTAATCTAATATCTGAAAAATATTTTGAGTTATGAATATCTTTAACGATCAGAGGCTGAGCCATCGCATAAGATCGATGGGGGAATGTATTTTTATTTAATGTGAAAGATTTTAGTACACATCTAGATCTTTCGATCTTATCTGTCTGACTCAAATATTTATTGTAATAAATGTTAAGTACTTGAAAGATTTTATTTCGATAGGATAGCTTTAGAGTAGTTGGAGGGAAGAACTCGAAGAGTCTCTTTGTATAAAGATTTGTCTTTTTTCTGAGAAGAGGTTGTTCAATATAGTGTATATATTTTTGTTGTAGTTGTTGGCACTCTAGTTATCCAGAGCCGTCGCCATTGTAGCAGCAAATTGAGAGCTACACAAAAGAAATGAGTGTATGTAGGTAATTTTCGGTTGAATGAATATAATAGAGGAACATTGACCCAAATGTATGGTGTTGATGCATCTATCTGAATGAGTGAATGGTACACTTTCTATTTTGTTTTCTAGTCTCTGTTATTTCTTGTTCTTGTATCTATGCATGCATTTACATGGTTGAGTGTATGAATCTGTGAGGTTTTGAGTAAGTTTCAATTGTGTCTCTTCCACGAGCGAGCGCAAGGAGTGCATAGTGTCAGAAAGAAGTGCATTGAAAGAGATTTTTTTGACTCTTAAGCTCAGAAGAGATAGCATGAACTTATGTATGCAAGGAGTGCATAGATGTACACAAGGACTGCGTGATAGCGTTTCAAACTCGTAAGCTCAGGAAATGTAGCATGACTTTAGTTGCAGAGAAGCGGTTGAAGAATAGTCGTAAGGAGTGAGAAATCATCCACAAAGAAGTTGAGGGTGGAAGAGAACCTGTTGCAAAGCATGCACAGGTTGAGATTTTGACTAAGTTTTGAGGAAAGTGTTCCGAGGGACAAATAAGGTTGAGGAAGATAAGATCAGGAGGAAGAGCAACGGAAAATATTCGAGGAGTTTCCTTGAGGTTTTCATCAAAATCTGTGAACAAGATTTGTTTCGGAGGAAGGAGAATAACTCCAGACCGTCAAATCCAGGAGAACTACGCAGAGTCTGGTCGTAAGGTGTTTAAACACTTTGTCGTTTAGGAATTATGGAAGTGTGTAAGGGAAGAATCGTGAACTCCCATAGTCGCGAAGTAATCACAATTGTTGGTCGCGAAGAGGACGCATGGCAGCGGGTTGCGAAATCCGTGGAGGGTTGTATGCAAGGTGAGAATGAGCTTAGCAAAGCTGCGAAACCCAAAATATCGTTGGGCCTTCGTAATTAAAGGAGGCACATAGCACAAGGACCGGATTTTGGGGAAGAACGCTTCAGAGACTCTCGGAACAAGAGATCAAGATATCCTTGAAGCCCAAAGTTTCAAAGGCATAGATCCACATTCATAGCTCTTGGTCACTTAGAAGAAAAAGGGCCTGTGTATAGCAATTTTGGGTACCCACAGGGACCCAAAGAGTCAATCTGAATCAGGAGTTTGAATATCCAAGACCTGAAGGTCACGTAGTCCTAGGGGAGAAGGGGGATTGCGCCAAGTGACTACACTTTGACCTCCAATTCAATGCTAGGGGTACTCTTCTTCCCCCTTGGACCCTCGATCTGCAAAGGGGAGACACACAAGAAATCAAAAGACAATAGCTCCAAGACTTATCTCGCAAGGAAGAGCTTCCACTCTTTTTACAAGCTTGGTATCCCAAATCTCACAAGTAAAACATAGTCCAATAAAAAGTTGGCAGCATAACAGTGTTAAGCAGGTCATCCCTTTTTCCCTTTTATATCATTTGTTTTATAGAAAATTTCTTCAATGACACATGTAATCATGAAGAATAATTAATTTTTTAGTTTAAATTAATTATGATTATTCACCCACACACTTGTTACTCTCCCCAAGTTCCACAAGTAATTAATAGTTTTTACTTTATTTAAAAGCCAAATTCCCTCACATTCCCCAATGTGATCCTATTTTCTCTCTTAGTTGTCCCTTTGTTCCACAAATTCTCATTTAATGAACATGTCTCTGAACTAGATCTTAGTTAGAGTTGGATTAAGAGTATTCTTCTAGTTATACTAGTGGTAGGTTGACTCAATATTCTATTCTATGTACACCCATTCTCTCAAGTAATTATTTATTTCTATTTAAAAATCTCTTTTTATTAATTTCGTGAACACATGTGCATTTTATCAAATCTTTAGATTTTACTCACTTTTTCCTATAAATTGATTTATCTCAAATCTTTAACTCATGTCATAATTCATTTAATCCTTTATTTAATTTAGACTTAGAATTATTCTTAGAATTAGGATTAGAATTTGGTTAGGATTTATAAGAAATAATATATTGTTTAATCAATTATTTTAATCCAACAAGGTCTAATCATTTAAATGTTTTATAGGCCACCTAGATTTATTGACTTAAGTTTAATTACGCGACATTCCCTTCAAGTC
Organism: Picea sitchensis; assembly: GCA_010110895.2. Lineage (NCBI taxonomy): Eukaryota > Viridiplantae > Streptophyta > Pinopsida > Pinales > Pinaceae > Picea > Picea sitchensis. Next base: position 76,875 of record SNQJ01S0040198.1, read on the forward strand.
ACACCTTTGTGGTCCGAGGGTGTCGCTCACCTTAGACTTGTTTTGGAAGTTTTTTTGAACCTTGGAGTCAACACTCCACTCGATCGACCTTGTGAGAGACTAAGGGTTTCTAAGGAATAAGGACACTACCTTATTGTGCACCCCTTAGAATATTTGTGAGCGACTCTATCATTCCACCCTCACGACATTGTGGACCTCTCGAACTAGGTAATTGTTAACCTACAACTTACACTACAAAGGGAGTGCTAGTAGGTTGTGACAGGGAAATTCCACACCTCTCCCTCAAATATATGGTTTATATGCATGGACCCCTTACTCCTTATGTGAATCGGATTAGCAAGCATCGTCAAGCCTACATCCACTGACAAAAACAGTGTCAGGAATCCATAGACATAAATCATACTGAAATCAATCATACATCATATGTGCATAGAATGAAATACTCAAATAAATACAATCCACTCCCTGACTCATTCTGAATTCCAATAAATTCCATCACTTCCATCAGCATCCATAACCTGTCATGTGTCCTACATAGTCAGGATGAATCATCAATTGAATTTACCAATATATATATACATCATATTAAAAATAAGTCACAATACATCATCATTATCATATATAACCTAGTGCAGACCCACTCGGCCCTCAGGTCAAGGATCCACTTACAGTATCATTCTATATGCCCTTCGAGTTGGATCGGCTCTTTCAGATTCTCTGCTGGAATCCCCTTTCAAATCGATCCACAGGTCCTTTTCTGCGGCTTGCGATNTTTGCGAGTTCACAAGTCGTGACTTTTGACTCTTCCTCTACGATCTTGCGATACCTAAGATTGTGAAATGGGTACAGCTCCCCCTTTGTCAGTGCCCTCCTTGAGAGACCACCAGCTAGGCTAAGCACTAGCACCTTTTGCCTCTCGCACCTTCACGAGTTCAAAGTTTCAACCTTTGGCACCTTCTTTTCTGAACCCCCGAGAGGCGAGACTTGACCTTTCTCCTCTCGTTCTCGCTACTTGCGACTTCGCGAGTCGAACGCTTGAACCTTCGTCCCTTTATCTCACGATTCCCCGAGACGTGAGAGGTCAATAGGGTGTTGACTCCTCAAAATGCGTGACGTGTGTCCGAATGATTATTTCTCGGGCCCACCATGTGGTTCTGCCACATGTCTCTTATGTGCAACCTCAGCACTTCGTGACTTCGCTTCTCGCAACTTGGGGTACCCAAACTTTGGGCTTTCACCTTACGAACCCCCGAATTCGTGAGATCCCTAGATCTTTGCCACCTATCCTCCTCCTAACGGATGGTCCTGATTCACTTCGCATCTTCGCCACTCGCGAAGTTGAAAAACTTCTCTTTCAGACCTCCGATGCCCGAAACCCCGGTACGGGTGATTTTGCGACACGTGTCCTCCCAATCGCACGACTTAGATTTTCCAACTATTTAGGGACTTCGCCTTTTTTGATTTCACGAGTCTCGCTACAAAGGTTTCGACCCTTCACCTCTCGAAACCCCGATATGCGATTTCGCGAGTGATCCAACGACCCTCGTTGGTTCGGATCCTACGGTCCAATTTTCTCGATCTTGCACTGGACGAATGTTGTTGTAACTTCCCTGCTCCTCTGCGAGATCCGACGGCTTTCGAGACTTCACAAATCCTCCACAGAGGATTCTGACCGTCAAATGCCTCCTTAATGTTTTCTGCGAAATGGGCAAGTATGCCTTCATGAAATCGGTCCACCAGTAAGCCAATGTTTCTGCGCCTTCTTCCAATGTTTTAAGGCACAAATTCCTTTGAGCTTCCTCCACGACTCGAGTCTTCAAGAAGACTCCCGCACGCACTCCTTGCAACGAATCCTTCAATTAATTCAAAGAATTGAAGTCCTTCGACTCTACACACTCCCTGCAGCAGTAGTCCTTCAACAATTTCTCAGGTTCACAACCTCTAAGACTTTACTCAGCCTGTGCACACCTTGCACGTCTCTTGTGTTCAAATTTCACTTTTGCGAGAATGAGAACAATTGTTATCCCTCCTGAGCTTTCAAAGATAAACTCTGACTTCTGTCAACGCACTCCTTGCAAGAATTTTACTCACTCAGGTAGAGAAACAATTGAAACTCATTCCTTACTCTCTCTCAAACTTCAAACACAAAGCATGAAATCATATACACAGCATATAAAGAAAATGTATAACAGAAAGTAAACATCCATGAGCATAACACTCAACATGCATACATATAGAACAAATACGACACCATGAATTTGAATTGAAGCTCTTTCTCTTAAATCAAATCTCTGTACATGGGTGTTTTCAACTACAACTCTCTGCTCTCTTCTCTATGCTCTATGCTCTATTGACATAATAATCTTTCCACTATACAATGAGGGTGTCTATATCACGTTTCCCTCTTGCGCTCTAAAACTGTCTAATCTAAGCATTAAATTCTATCTACCTACATTCATTACACATAAAGGCTCCTATATACTATGGAAGAGAGTGGATCGCTCAAGGTCCTTTTACAATATTACATGCATGCCTACACTTAATGACTTCATTAATATTTCAAAACATTTTCAAAAAATGTGCTGAGTGCTTTTCCAGCTGTCTCTTATCTCCTCGTTGTCTCACTGTTGGTTATGCTTGCACGCCTTGCGATGCTCCTGCATCATACTCCCTCGCTTGAAATTTTTCATGGGCTCCTGTCCATGAGCTCGCACACGGTCTGTCCATGCTTCTAGATTTCTACTTCATTTTCCCAGCTGGAATCTTCAACTGGATGGCCCTTCCACTTGACCAAGTATTCAAAGTATTTCTTTCGTCTGGTCCTCTTACCAACTCTTTTGTCCATTATGCGCTCCATCAGCTGCTTTTCTGCAATTGGAATTTGTTTTGTCCACTGAATCTCTGGCTGTTCACTACCTGCTTCTTCTTCCTCAGCTTTATAAGGGTACAAATCCAACACATTGAATATCGGAGAAATTCTGATCCCATCGGGCAATTCAGTCTCATATGCATTCGCCCCAAATTTCTTCAAGACCATACATGGTCCGATTTTCTTCATCTTCAGTTTATTATATGTTCCACTCGGAAACCTTCCTTTCTCAAATGTCCAAGGATCAAATCACCAACTTCGAACTGAAGTTGTCTCCTGTGTTGATCTGCTCTCCACTTGTATTCTTGGCTCGAACTCTGCAACCATTCCTTCACCTCGCTGTGAAGTTCCTTCATCGCCTCTGCGGAATATTCTGCACTAGCGCTCCTAGTCGCAATCTATTCTGAATCCCTCAAATCAGAAATTCCTCTTGGCTGCATGCCATAAACAATTTGAAATGGACTCTATCATGTACTCCTATTAAGTGATTCGTTATAAGAAAACTCCGCATGTGGTAAGATGTTGTCCCACTAACTGTGGTGTTCTTTCACCAAGCTCCTCAGCAAGTCTCCCAAAATCCTGTTCACGACTTTTCTCTATCCATCCATCTAAGGATGATAAGCTGAACTAAATGACAAGTTTGTTCCCAGATTTTTCCATAAGGTTCTCCAGAAGTATCCTATGAACTTGGTGTCTCGATCCAAAACTATTCTCCTTGGTAAGCCGTGAAGTCGAATGACTTCTTTGAAAAACAGGTTCGCAATGTGAGTTGCATCACTGGTTTTCTGACATGGAATGAAATGTGCCATTTTGGAAAATCTATCCACTACCACAAAGATTGAGTCAAACCCTCTTTTTGTTCTTGACAACCCCAATATGAATTCCATGCTGAATGCATCCCACAGCCTCTCAGGTATGGGTAATGGTTGATAAAAACCTATATTCTGCCTCTTTCCTTTTGAATGCTGACAAATTCTACATCTGTCCATGAATATTTTGACGTCTGTTCGCATTCCTAGCCAAAAATATGACTCATTCAGCTTTGTGAACGTCTTCTCATGACCGAAATGTCCGACCAATCCTCCATTATGTTTCTCCTTCAACAAATTCTCCCTCATGAAGCATTTTGGAATACAAAGATGATTACCTTTAAACAATAATCCTTCTTGGATCATGTATTCTTCCCATTGGATTCTATTCCTGAGAATTGGATTCTCAGCTACTTCATACACCTCTTTAAAATATGGATCATCTCTGTACATGTCTCTGAAATCATCAAAACCCAATGTTTTGACTCTGAACTCCTGCAATAGCAAAGATTTCCTACTCAAAGCATCAACAACTTTGTTAGTAGTTCCAGAAATATGTTTAGTCACAAAAGTGAAATTTTGCATATATTCAACCCATTTAACATGTCTTTAATTCAACTTCTCTTGTTGAGTCACAAATTGCAATGCATGATTATCTCTATACAAGACAAACTCCTTAGGAATCAAATAATGTCTCCATTTCTTCAATGCATGAATAATAGCATAGAATTCCTTATCATACGTGGAGTATTTTATCTTGGCTTCATTCAGCTTCTTGCTGAAATATGCTATCGGCTTGTCTTCTTGACTCAAGACTGCCCCTATTGCAAATCCACTTGCATCACATTTTACTTGAAATTTCTTTTGAAAATCAAGCAAAACCGAAATTGGTTGTTCTGTAATTTCCCTTTTCAGCAAATTGAAGATTTTCTCAGCCTCTTCCATCCAGTGAAAAGACTTGTGCCTCTTCTTCACTGTGTCCATCATCGATGCACTAATTCCACTGAAATTTCTGATGAACTTCCGGTAGAAACTAGCCAATTCATGAAAACTTCGAACTTCAAATATATTCTTTGGTGACGGCCAATTCTTAATCACCTCCACCTTATCTGGATCCATCCTCAACTTATCTGCAAAAATAACAAAACCCAAATAAATGAGATCTGTCTTCATGAATGAGGATTTCTTCATATTTATCAGCAACTTCTCTTGTTGTAGCCTCTGCATCACTGTAGCCAAATGTTTCAGATGCTTTGCCTCTGTTTTACTGAAAAATCAGTATGTCATCAAGATACAAAATGACAAATTTTTCGATGAACTCCTTTAGGAATTCATTCATCAACTTCATGAAAGTACTCGATGCATTTGTTAACCCAAATGGCATAACAAGCCATTCATACAACCCTTCGTTAGTCTTGAAGGTTGTCTTCCATTCATCACCTTCTCTCATACGAATCTGGTGATATCCACTTTTCAAATCAATCTTCGAAAAAAATTTGGCTCCACTCAAGCAATCCATCAGATCATCCATCCTTGGCAATGGAAATCTTTACCTGATGGTTATTTTGTTTATTTCCCTCGAGTCAGTACACATCCTCCAACCTCTGTCTTTCTTCGGACTGAGTACTGTCAGAACAACACATGGACTCAAGCTTTCTCTCACCAAACCCTTGTCCATTAAATCCTGGACCTGTCTTTTGACTTCTTCATTCTCCCGTGGCGTCAATCTGTACGCTTCTTTTTTTGGAAAACTGGCTCTAGGTATGAGATCAATTTAATGACTTATACTTCTAATTGATGGCAACAAATGAGGCAGTTCGTCCACTACTATGTCAGCGAACTCTTCCAGCAGTTCTTGAACCTCTTCTGGTAAATCATCTACCCTTGTGTTGGTTAAAACAATCTTTAGCTTCCTGACCACAATGAATTGCAGTTCCTCTTTCTTCTTAACCTCTGTAAAAAGTTCCTTCCCACTCATGATAAGTACAGTGTTTCTTACTTCAAGTTTTATTTCTTTATCTTTGATCAGCAACAGCATGTGAGTTCTCCCATTTTTCTCTAGGGTGTATGTGTTCATTCTCCCATAATGAATCACATTCCTGTCATATTTCCACGGTCTACCCAACAATAGATGACAAACATCGATAGGAATAACATCACAGCATATTTCATCTTTATACCCTCCTATTTTAAACTCAACTAAACATTGTTTAGTGACATTTACCTGATGTCCTTTTTGTAACCACGAAACTCTGTATGGGCTTGGATGATCAATCATCTCGAGCTCCAGTTTTTCTACCATCTCTGTTGAAATGAGATTGTCTGTGCTACCACTGTCCACAATGACCTTGCATACCCTGTCCTTGGTCTTGCAAGCAGTCCAAAAAAGTATGCTCCTTTGGACCGAACTCTCCACTTCCTTCTCTGGTGTCAAAAGAACTTTTAGCATCATCAACGATCTTCTACCTTCAGCATCCTCTGCCTCAACATTTCGCCTCTGTGCTTCGGCAATGTGAGTCTCTCCTTCCTCTTTCTTCTTGTCTGGACATTCATAAGACTTGTGTTCGAACCTTCTGCACGTGAAGCATTTTATCACTCCACCTCTTCCTTTTCATCTACCTCTAGTACGAGGAAAATGTCATTATCAGCATACTCTCCTCTTTGATCAGCATACTACCTTCTCTGTCCAGCATATTTCCCTTTTTGTGAGCTTCCACCTCTCTCAATCTGAGGTTTCTTCCAGTCTTCCTTGGGTTTCTGATTTCTATCTTGGACGACTGATTTGCCCCTGGCTTGACTTCTGCCTCAGCCTCTNCCTTTAGAGCCATTTGATAAGCATATTCCACCATTCGGATGGTCATCATGCTCATCTCATCCTAAATTTCGTATCTCAGGCCATTCATATACCTTGAAACCTTTTCATCATTACTTTCACGATGACCTGCTCTAATGTTCAGCCTGTAGAACTCTTCAGTATACTCCTTTACTGTCATCAGCTTCTGTCTCAAATTCTACATTCTCTGAAACAGAGTAATCTGATAATCCCTGGGAATGAATTTCTCTTTCATCTTTGCAATCATCCTATCCCAACTCTCGATTTTCTACTTACCTTGGCAGCATCTGTCAGCTTGTAGTTCATCCCACCACAATGCTTCATGTCCTTTAAGTCTCATGACAGCATGTTTGACCTTCTTGTCTTCTTCGACATCTTCATAGTCAAAATATGTGTTCATAGCTCTAATCCAATCTAGAAGCTCTTCATCATCCAAGTTTCCCTCATAAACTGGAATGTCCATTTTGGCTCTTGCACTCATTCTTGCAACAACTCTAATCCAGTGTTCATTTGCTGCATCTTCTGCTGCAATTCTTCTTCTTCATGTCCAGCGTTATCTTCACTTTCAGACTCACTGACATCTCCAATATCAGTTATGTGCCTTTGTTTTATTTCCACATCCACGAGTCTAGCGCGAATGTCATGCAGATCTCTTTCCACTTCTGGATTCTGCACCTCCCTGCCCCTTCCTTCTGGCATTTCCCTATCCTCTGGTGGATCAGGTGTTTTCCTGTCTCTCCTCCTTGGCGGCATGGTTGAGATTCCTTCCTACTTTTCCTGCCTGAAATATACAAACAAGAATCAGGCTCTGATACCAGATGGTGCAGACCCACTCAGCCCTCAGGTCGAGGATCCACTTACAGGATCGTTCTATATTCCCTTCGATCCGTATCGACTCTTTCAGATTCTCTGCTAGAATCCCCTTTAAAATCAATCCACAGGTCCTTTTTGCGGCTCGCGATTTCGTGAGTTCACGAGTCGTGACTTCCGACTCTTCCTCTGTGATCTCGCGATACCCAAGATCGTGAAATGGGTACAACTCTCCCTTTGTCAGTGCCCTCCTTGCATGACCACCGGCTAGGCTAAGGACTAGCACCTTTCACCTCTCGCACCTTCATGGGTTCAAAGGTTCAACCTTTGGCACCTTCTTTTCTGAACCCCCGAGAGGTGAGATTTGACCTTTGTCCTCTCATTCTCGCTACTCGCAACTTCGCGAGTCGAACGCTCAAACCTTCATCCCTTTATCTCTCGTGTCCCTGAGATGCGAGAGGTCAATAGGGTTTTGACTCCTCAAAATGCATGACATGTGTCCGGTTGATTATTTCTCGGTCCCACCGTGTGATTCTGCCACATGTCTCTTATGTGCAACCTCGGCACTTTGTGACTTCGCTTCTCGCAACTTGGGGTACCCAAACTTTGGATTTTCACCTTACGAAACCCCGAATTTGTGATATCCCTAGATCTCTACCACCTGTCCTCCTCCTAATAGACGGTCCTGATTCACTTTGCAGCGTTGCCACTCGCAAAGTTGAAAAACTTCTCTTTCGGACCTCTGATGCCCGAAACCCCGATACGGGTGATTTCGTGACATGTGTCCTCCCAATCGGGTGGCTTAGACTTTCCCACTATTTTGGGACTTCACCTTTCACAATTTTGCAAGTCTCGCTACAAAGGTTTCGACCCTTCACCTCCCGAAATCCCGAGATGCAATTTCGTGAGTGATCCAACGTCCCTCGTTGGTTTGGATCCTATGGTCCTATTTTCTCGATCTTGCACTAGACAAATGCTGCCGTAACTCCCCTGCTCCTCTATGAGATATGACGGCTTCTAGGACTTCGCAAATCCTCCACAGAGGATTCTGACCGTCAAATGCCTCCTTAAGGTTTTCTGCGAAATGGGAAAGTATGCCTTCACGAAATCGGTCCACCAGCAAGACAACGTTTATGCGCCTTCTTCCAACCTTTTAAGGCACAAATTCCTTTGATCTTCCTCCACGACTCGAGTCTTCAAGAAGACTCCCGCACGCACTCCTTGTGGCGAATCCTTCAATTACTTCAAAGAATTGAAGTCCTTCGACTCTGTCCACTCCCTGCAGCAGTATTCCTTCAACAATTTCTTAGGTTCACAACCTCTAAGACTTTACTCAGCCTGCGCACACCTTGCACGGCTCCTGTGTTCAACTTGCACTTCTGTGAGAATTAGAACAATTTTATCCCTCTTGAGCTTTCAAAGATAAACTCTGACTTCTGTTAACGCACTCCTTGCAGACAAACTTCACTGCACTCCTTGCAGGAATTTTACTCACTCAGGTAGAGAAACAATTGAAACTCATTCCTTACTCTCTCTCAGACTTCAAACACAAAGCATGAAATCATATACACAGCATATAAATCAAATGTATAACAGAAAGTAAACATCCATGAGCATAACACTCAACATGCATACATAGAGAACAAATATGACACCATGAATTTGAATCGAAGCTCTTTCTATTAATTCAAATCTCTGTGCATGGGTGTTTTCAACTAAAACTCTCTACTCTCTTCTCTATGTTCTATGCTCTATTGACATAATAATCTTTCCACCATACAATGAGGGTGTCTATATCCTGTTTCCCTCTTGCGCTCTAAAACTGTCTAATCTAAGCATTAAATTCTATCTACCTACATTCATTACACATAAAGGATCATATCTACTATGGACAAGAGGGGATCTCTCAAGGTCCTTTTACAATAATACATGCATTCCTCCACTTAATGACTTCATTAATATTTCAAAACATTTTCAAAAAATGTTCTTGGTGCTTTTCCAGCTGTCTCTTATCTCCACGTTGTCTCGCTGTTGGCTATGCTTTCATGCCTTGCGATGCTCCTGCATCATACCCCATAATAAAAAAAAATCATAATATAACATAACCTGATCAGTTGCATGCAAGTGTCCTCAAAGAATATGTCAATAAAAGTGTACTCAGTGGAAAGGGATGTTACATACACCCCCTCTTATTTTTAAACTTCATCCTAAACTTGTAAAGTATATAATGCAAGTAAAAAAATTTATAAGACATAGATCTACATATCTAATCTATCAAACAAGTAAGGGAACCACGAACACATCTCATATGTGTCCTCCTAGGTATTTGAGTGTTGACTATAGTTGTCCCACTAGACCTTGACCTGATCGACTATTCTACGTCATAGTTGTCGAATGTGATGGTCCAAAATGCAGATTAGCTCTGCCATGAGAGCACCCTCACCCGACACCTACAAATAACTCATGTCAATAACATGTGACAGATCAATAATATATGTCGAAAAATAGATACATGAAATACATCGTGGATATGCCTCAAAGAATCAAACAAGTCTAGTAGATAAGCCACAAGTACTTTCTTTTACACAAATTAGAAAGGTTTTAAAAACCTATGAGAGATTTTAGCACCCTTTCCAAACTAGATCGAACTCTTTTATGGTTTTACCTCCAAGAGAAATCTGTAGCCAACTTCATAATTCCGGTCAATGTGATGTGCATTAACATAAATCTTTTGTCGATATCGTGCTTTAATTCTTTGTCTTATCGATTGCATATGTTATTCCATATTTTGGATCACTTTTGGTCCCACTAGGACCCTATGCTCGAGTTGATCGCAACTAAACGATGTTTGACACGATCGCCTGTAATGAAATTGACAAAGACCCCCCTACTCTCCCTCGGGGTTGCGCAAACTCCTGGTCTAGGATATTAATATCCTTGAGCTAGATTATCTCCTTGAGACCTTATAGGTCTCAAACTAAATCAAACACATGCCCTGTTATCGCCTTTAGGTTTCTCATAGTCATGATCTGTTCATTACTGATTTTTTCATTGATCGATGATTCACAGTGATTGTGTAGCACCAATGTGCTTGCTCTTTATCAGAGAGATCTATCTCCCCAATCATAAATGTTCTCTCCCAACTTGATCTAATCACGGTCTTTGATCCCCCCTTCCAGACGATATCAAGGACTTTGGTGAATTGTGGGTTGTGAACTAGAAATTCCTCTAATTTCACCTCCACGCTCCACAATGATTCCCCACCATCGATTGTCATTCTCAAATCGACAGCTACCCATGGGCCCTTCTTTCTTAGCACTTTTTACAAAGTTTAAAACCAGCGGGTGCTAGTTCCTTCCACTAGCCCTTCTTTACATGTGACCTTGGTTTGGGACCCAGGGATTATCCTCCTTTCACTTCATGACTTCAGAACCTTCAACCAAGAATAGATCAATGGTCCACGTCCTCCTTCGCAAGCAATGATTGAGATCTACATCGAGACTCTGTTCTTCTGGAGTTTGGGATGTTCCAACCTCTGCTTTCCCCCAGAGTATTATGTACACAAAGTTCTATATCAGGTGCCACGCGTCCACCCAAATCAACGATGGTGGTCCAATTTGGGACTTCGGCCTTCGTAAGTCTCAACTTCTCCACGCTTGATTTCTCCCGGAGCACTTTTACTTGGAGTTCATGATTCATTGACACGTGCCTCCCACATATCGATGACCATAAGCCACTTCGTCTATTTGGGCTTTAGGATTTTCAAAATATCTAGCTTCTCTTTTTCCCAGAGTACTGCCACCCTAAATACACAATCTTTCGACGTGTGTCCTTTTGGATCTGACGGTCACGATTCACTTTGACTCTTCGGACTTCAAGAGTTTCTCTTTCTCCTTGTCTACAAAACTTCCAATGTGATTATGCTCCGAAGTTGTAGATCTTACACCACATGTCCCTCTGGATGATGGATGGCCCCTAACCTCTTCAGGAATTTGGCGAATCGTCTCTCCTATGTACACAAATATACTTAAATATCGTTCACTTTTCCCAAATCCAACGATCTGGAACGATATCGCTCCCTCCTGGACAAATCTTGAGGAATAAGTCATGAAACCTTCAGAGCTCCACTCTCTTTGAATATTTCTCCTCGCTACCTCTCTTAATATTTATCTCTCGAACCCTTTGACTCCTCAAAGGGATACTCTGACACTTATTCAAACTTCCAATCTATGCACTCATTGCAATAGATTCTTACACAAGACTTACCTTCTTGCGGGTGACTGTGCACACCTTGCAGCAATATCTTTGCACTCCTTTCAAATGGAAGTTTCACGCTGTCTCTCCTGAGATTCTGAGTCAAAACAGACTCCATCAATGCACTCCTTGCAGACTATATGTATACCTTGCATGAACTCAATGAAGAAAAACAATTGAAACTTATCCAAACACTTCACTATTTCATATACTCAATAACATAACTCATTCATTCATGAAAACAGAAAATAACAAGGAAACTATAAACAGTAGCAACACCATGCATTGGGTCAATAGATCCCTATGTTATATTCATTCAAATGTAAATGGATACAACTCTAATAAAAAATAATTACATTCAGTAACAACTATCTCCTACTAATATGAAGCCTTTTTCGGGTATACAATGATCTCCTACCAATCTGCAACAACCCTATTTAGGCATACAATGCATCTACTTATATAATAGGTCCTCTATGTTTCCCTCCAACTACTTATCTGATCGAAATAAAAGCTTACAACTACTTAGTCATGTTACAGTAAATATCTAAGATAGACAGATAAGAGAGAAATCTCCCGATCTTACGCGATACTTCAACCTCGGACCATTAAAACTTCTTTGATTCATCATTTACTCATAAGTTCTCTAAGATACGCCATCTTTCAAAATTTAAAATTTTACTCAAAAGGAGTGTTAGGCATTGTGTTGTCATCCCATGTGGCTTTGATGATGATGCTCCTGCATCATACTCCATTTCTAGGAAAATCATGAGCTCCTTCTCATGGGTCCCTCTTCTCTTCTATTGAGATCCTCTAGATTCCCATACCTTCTATTGGAGTTGTCCCTCTACTCCTCTTCCTTGCTTCTTCTACTTCCCTGTTGCTCCTGCAAGTTTTCTTTTGTCCCATACTTCTCTGTTGGTTGCTCCTTGTGTTGCTTCTAGCATCAATCTCTTTATCTCCTCTATTTCATTGTCCAGTTGGTCCACTGGCTAGCTCTTCTCTTTCATCCCATTTTGCTGCATCTCCTTTTCATAAACTTCCACCTTGAATTTTTAGATTAGCTAACTTTTCATTTTTACCCTTCTATCTAGGGCCTTTATTTCTTCACACAGATCAGGAAAATTCATGCTATATGTTTCTCCCTCCTCTGCTTTAGTTCCACATTCTACAATTATATCTTGCTCAGCTTCCTGGATAAAAAAATTGAGCCATTCCTCTTAATTCTCTTCTCCTCCTACTACTTTTGTAGGCTCCAATTCTTCATGTTCATCTTTTGGGATGAAACTTTCGAGTAATTCCACCCAATGTTATTATTTATCCATCTCTTGGGCACATTGTAATGTCTCCCCTTCCACCTCCATGGCAGTCTCTGTTGGTTGAATATTCCTATCATGGATGCTACTCTATTGTGTTTCATGCTTACTAATGGATAGATCAATTTGATCCCCTACATCATCTTCATTTCTTGTGGCACTAGTTGACCACTTTGTTGTAGACTCCAGTTCTATAGTATCACCACATAGTTGTTTCTCACCTTCCTCCTCTAACATAATGACTTTTGTCATATCCCTTGTTGGCATATCTTCATCTTCCTCTAGATGCTCCTCATGCTGGCATCATCTCTCCCTTTGCATGACTGCATCCTAGCAATCATTTTCTGGTTCTGGATTGTTCAACCAATCCTCCAACATATTCATCTCTTTCTTCCATTAAGTGAGCAATTCATCTAAATGCTTCTCTTTTTCTATTGGGGCACATCAATGTCTACTCCATATCCTCCTCTTTGACAGTCCTTGTTTCCTATATTTACTCTATTGCACCTGCATCACAGACACAGTTAGTTTTAAAATCATTCGGCCCCATGGCCTCTCTCTTGGATTTTGGTTGCATCATCTCCTCATGTGAAACACTCATACTATCCTCTATTGGACTGTTAAGAAGGAATATTTGAATTCCCCCATAATGAGAACACTCCTCTGATCCTCCTCCTCTATGATGGAAGTATTTAACTTCTCATCATATTCATTCACATGGTCTACAAATCCACATGAATCTTCATACAGATGATGCCTCTCCGTTGCCTCAATTTCATATGTCAGCACCCCTTGCTGATATGAACTCTCTTTAGTGTTCCTCAAACCTTCAGACGGTCTCACATTTCCCCTGCGCACCTAGAAAATTGGGATTCCAGTCCTTCCCTCCTGGTAGTCCATGAGATCTTGTCTTAATCCCATCTCATCGTCCATTTGGAAATATAATAATTTAGCTCTGCCCTCCTGGAAGTTCATGATATCTCTATCTGATCTAATCTCCTCCTCATCATGGTGGTTCCTCCCAATCTCTCGTTCACAGATGTGAATAATTTTCTCCTCTATGCCACTGAGGTTTTCATCATGCCTCAGCCACTTCCTCACTACTTGTTGATTCCTTCTGGCTAAAAACTTCTAGATAGACCACTTCACTTTCCTCTTCAAAGGCCATTCATATGTCTAGTGTACCTTTGCTTCACGTTGCATCCTCCATGTCATCCTCTCCATCCCTGTTGTGATCTCCTTGATCTATTTTTCTATATTATCTTTATTTTTATTTTGGTGGTCGTTGTCTTGACCACACCCATTGCCTTCAATAGCCATTTTCACCCCCTTCTTTCCCTCTTAGAAAGTCTTTTCATTATGCTGTCACCTAGAGCATCTCCAACTTTTCCCTGCAACCTATCTCACTATCCATTTGTTTCTACATACGTGCAACCATCATTCACAGAGAATCACACTATGTCTCCTCCTTCACCTGTTGTCTATAGGTACAATTAATCTTCCGATACCATTTGATGTTATAAGATTACCTCTTTTCACCTTCTCACCTTTGCATACGACCTGCAGACAAATTTTAAGCTCTGATACCACTTGATGCAGACCCCCCTACTCTCCCTTGATGTTGCGCGACCTCCCGGTCTACGATATTAATATCCTCAAGTTGGATTATCTTCTCGAGACCTTATATGTCTCAAACTAAATCAACACACGTGTTGTTATCACCCTCAGGATTTTCATGGTCATGATCTAGTCACTGATTTGTTCATTGATTGACGATTCACATTGATTGTGGGGAACCAACATGATATATCTTTCTCAGAGAGCTCTATCTCCGCAATCAAAAAAGTTATCACCCAACTCGATCTAATCATGGTCATTGATCCCCTCATCTCAATGATATCAACGACATTGGTGAATTGCGGGCTACTAACTAGAAAGTCCTCTAATTACACCTCTACTCTCTATAGTGATTCTCCACCATCGATTTCCATTCTCAAATCAATGGGTACCCACGGGCCTTTCTTTCTTAGGACTTTTTCCAAAGTTTAACACCAACGGGTGCTAGCTCCTTCCACTAGCCCTTATTTTCATGTGACCTCAGGTTGTGACCCAAGGCTTATCCTCCTGATGCTTCATGACTTCAGGACCTTTAACCAGGACCAGATCAACAGTCCACATCCTCCTTCACAACCAATGATCGAGATCAACTTCAGGACTCCACACTTTGGGACTTCAGGATGTTCCAACCTCTGCTTTCCCCCGGAGTATTCCATACCCGAAGTTATAGATCGAGCACCATGCTTCCACCCAAATCAACGACTCTGGTCCATGTCAAGACTTCGGCCATTGAAAGTCTCAACTTATCCACACTCACTTTCTCCCCGAGAACTTTCACATGAAGTTCACAATCCATTGACACGTGCCTCCCACAGATCGACGACCACAAGCTAATTCAACTATTCAGGCTTTGGGAGTTTCAAAATCTTTGACTTCTCTTTTTCCTGGAGTACTTCCACCTGAAATACACAATATATCGACGCATATCCTTTTGGGTATGATGGTAACGATTCACTTCATCTCTTCAGACTTCACGAGCTTCTCTTTCTCCTTGTCTACAAAAATTTTGAAGTGCTTCTGCTCTAAAGTTGTAGATATTATGCCACCTATCCCTCTAGATGATGGACGACCCCTAACCTCTTTAGGACTTCGATGAATCCTCGCTCCTGTGTTCACACAGACACTTAAATCCTGTGCACTTTGCCCAGATCCAATGATCTTTAATGATCTCACTCCCTCCTGTACATATCTTGACGGATAACTCGTGAAACCTTCAAAGATCCAATCTCTTTGAATATTTATTCTCGCTACCTCTCTTGAGATTTATCTCTCGATCCCTTTGACTCCTCAGAGGGATACTTCGACAATTAGTCAAACTTCCAATCTGTGAACTCCTTGCAACAGATTCTTACGCAAGACGTAGATTCTTGCGGGAAACTGTGCACACCTTGCATCAGTCTCTTTGCAATCCTTGCAAATTCAAGTTTCACGCTATCTCTCATGAGATTATGATTCGAAACAGACTCTGTCAACACACTCCTTGTGGAATATATGCACACCTTGCATGAACTCAATAAAGAAAAACAATTGAAACTTATCCAAACACTTCATAGTTTCATATACTCAATAACATAACTCATTCATTCATGAAAACATAAAATAACAAAGAAACTGCAAATAGTAGAAACACCATGCGTTGGGTCAATATATCCCTTTTTTATATTCATTCAAATGTAAATGGATACAACTCTGATAAAAAAAACTTACATTCAGTAACAACTATCTCCTACTAATCTTCATCCTTATTCAGACATACAATAATCTCCTACCAATCTAGAGCAACCCTATTCGGGCATACAATGCATCTACTTATACAAGAGGTCCTTTAGGGTTCCCTACAACTACCTATATGATTGAAATAAAATCTTACAACTACTTAGTCCTATTACAATAAATATTTGAGACAGACAGATAAGAGCGAAAGATTCCAATTTGATCTTCTCTCGATCTTACGCAATCGTTCAACCTCTGACCATTAAAAATTCTCTGATTCATCATTTACTCAAAAGTTCTCTGAGATACGTCATCTTTCGAAATTAATAATTTTACTCAAAAGGCATGTTAGGCACTATGTTTTCATCCCATGTGTCTTTGGTGACGATGCTCCTGCATCATAAAATCAAATGGTTCCATATTAATCATACTTGGGTAAATGTTATTGTATGAAAAATCTACCAAGGGCAATAAGTCTTCCCAAAGTTTATGTTTTTCCATTACATACATATGCAACATATCCTCCAAAATATGGTTTTTTCTCTTCGTTTGTCTGTCTATCTCTCGGTGATACATTGTAATGAAATATAGTTGTGTTACCAAGGCCTCTTGGAAAATGGTCCAAAATCATCCTATAGACATCTATCCTTGATCATATATCATCATTCTTGGTACACCATGTAATATCATAATCTCACTGACAAATAATCTAGCTATTTCTGGCATCTGATATGTTGTATGTATTAGAATAAAGTGTGAACTCTTCATCATAGTGTCAACTACCATGAAAATCGAATTGTGCCTCATTTTCTTCAAAGGCAATCCCACAATAAAATCCATAGAAATGACTTACCATTTTGATTCAAGAATATCATGTGGCTATAATAATCATGTTGGATGTCTATGTTCATCCTTCACTTGTTGACATTATAAACATCTCTCCATGTAACTAACTATGTTTTCCTTCATTCCTTTCGAGAAGAATAAAGTCTTAAGGTTTTCCTTCATCTTCGTGAATCGCAGATAAGCCATTTAAACTACTCGATGATCTTCACTTAGAATCAAACTTCTTAATTTGTCATTAGGATGTATGTAAATTATACTATTATATGTCATCAATCTGTCACTATCAATAGAATAACCTTCATACTTATGTACCATCATAGCATCTTGTCCAATTTTATCCTTAAATTCTTTGTATCATATTTCATCTATCTGTAAAGTTAGAATATTTTATCAAAGATTCATCTTAAGAGGTATTATCAAGAATATGTGTGGTGTCTCACTCAATGCATCTGCCACTATGTTCATCATTATTTTAATGTAAGTAATCTCAAATTTGTATTTGCTAAGTAATTATGACCAATGCCTCTATCATGCATTCAAGTCACTCTTTGTAAATATATGCTACAATCCACATTGATATGTCTTTATTCGAATTTTTGTCCAATCAGATAATGTCTCCAAACTCTCAAGGAATATACAATTGCTAATAACTCCAAGTCATGTGTTGTGAATTTCTCTTCATGCTTTCTCAATTTCCTTGAAATTTAAGAAATTACTAAACCATCTTTGATCAAAACCCCACCTAAACCTTCCTTGGATTTGTTTGTGCATAAAAATAATTCTTTGTCCATGTCAACTGTTGGTTGTGGAGCCTAATTATCTTCTTGATTTAGAGGTCTTTTACTTTCATCCATGTTTATACACCATCAAGTATTTACACCCCATAAGTATGTACACTCTTCCACGTGGGGGAGTGCAGAGTGGGGGTACCCCCTCTACTGGGTCCGGGGTGGCTATCCCCCAGGCTAGGGGGTCTGGGGGCAAGCGGGCCCCCAGCGGGTGTTTGAGGGTAGCGTCCCCCGAAGGAAAAATTGCCTTGTAAATGTATATTGTAATTTCATTGTAAATATGGACCGTTCATTATAATGTCGCAGATCTAACGGTAGAGATTACGTTAGGGTTTTTTTCCCTAGAAGGCAAGCTTTTTTTATGAGGGAAATGTACTGCGGCTATGGTTGATGGAGAATATTGTATTCTGAGATAGGAGACTGTGAGAGAAAGAAGAGGAAGTTACAACGGGTTTGTTGTAGGTTGTATCCCTTCATATGATGGATAATAATAAAGGAAAGACCTAACAATTTCTCTAGTGTACGTAGCCCACACTGGGTGAACCACGTAAATCTATGTCTCTATTGTATTGTGTATCTTCTATGTTTTGTTTCCACATTTGTTTTATTTTATTGTTCC